>PVKB01005022.1:0-114211 GCA_004027205.1 Ctenodactylus gundi | reverse complement strand
TTTTTTTTCCTTCATTAATGCAAATTGCCCCAGGGCTTTCATGTTGAATTATATCTCCAGAATTTTTTAAAAAATATTTTTACTTTGAGACATGGTCTTGAAAAAGTCATTAAATTGTCTTGGCTGGGCTTGAACTTGGGATCCCCCTGCCTTAGTCTTGCAGAGTGCTGGGAATACAGGTGTGTGCTACCATGTCTGGTGGTGGTCCTCTCATTTGTTTACCTGTTTCCTTGCCTGTGGGCTTCCCTACCCTGGCCCCTAGAGCTCATCGCCTGTCTAAATTGTTTATCCTTAGTGCCAAGGATAGTGCTTCCCATGCAAGAGGCAAGCGCTTGCTATATTTTTGAATGAATAACAATTAATAAAAAGGAGGGAAGGTTAGAAATACTCAACTCCTTATTTAACTTGATTCTCTTCAGTAAAAATGGGTTGGGAGACTGATACGGAGGAATGGTTAATTCCTGTCTACAGATGTGCTGATTTCAAGGTACTTGTTCCTATTTATTCCTCCCAACAGCCATGAAAGATGGTCTGAGAAGTCATCATTCACGTATCAGACATTTATGGAACTCTTCCTTGGTGCCAGATGCGCTGGTATTAAGTTTACAAAAACGAATTTGAGACAATTACTGCAAAGGTGGTAAGATGGAGAAAATCAGTATGCAGAGAGAACTATATAGTACTGTGTGTTTCTATTAAAGCTCTCCAGAGATTCAGAGCCAATAGGGTGCACACACACATACACACAAGTGCACACATGCATGCATGCACACACACACACATTTCCCCACACACCTGGAAAGCCAGTGTCTCAGGTTAAAGGCAAACGAGGTGAAGCATCTTAGTGACTTTCAAGTGTGACATATTGTCATTAATTACAATCACCATGATGTACAATACTCTCCCTGTCCAACTAAAGGTTTTAAAAAATTGTTTCTTTAATTAACAAATAAAATTGCTTACAATTATGGTGTCCAACACTATGGTTAAAAATATGTGTGTATTGTGGGACAAATAAGTCAAACTAATTAATATATGATCATCCATTTTTTTCTTTTTTCTTCCAGTATTGGGGATCGAACCCAGGGCCCTCATATTGAGCTTTGTCCCCACCCCAGCTTATTTATTCTCTTTTTTCTTTCTGTCTGTTTTTATTTCTTCTTTCTATCCTTTTATTTTAAGACAGGGTCTCACTAAGATGCTTAAATTTTCCAGGCTGGGCTTGAACTTATAATCTTCCTGACTCAGCCTCCCAGAGGGCTGAGAAGACAGGCCAGTACTCCTGGCTTAAAAAGAAAATCTTAATGGTACTTTTTGGGTTACACACTCACCCTGGCACACTGTTGGCCGGCCTTCCCCTTAATAAACACGCTTGGAATTTTGTAAAGAAGAGGAGTGGGTTAATATGGCAGCCTGGGGCATTTTCTACAAGAGTGCTACTTATCCAATTAGTGACTGATTTTGCCAAACTATTCATTCTGTGACTCCTGAGACACAGCCATAGACTTTCCTTCCTCTAGCCTCAGAGTACTCAAGAAGCCACCATGGCTGATGGGATATTGATGGCATCCTGCTTAAATGTTGTTAAATTATGGAAGAAAGAAGTACCTGACTTCCACTCCTCTCCAAATCTACAGTCAAGTCACTTTCAAGGCTGTTCTTGGGGGGATTTTCAACTACCATCTGAAAGGAGTGTTAGTCATCTTAATAACATGAATTAATCATCCGTCTAGTCTGCTGGACAATATTGCAATCAAAACAGAAGAAACTGAACTGTTCCTGTCAGAACAAGAACACACGAACATAGCTTAACTCAGAAATATTGCAGCTGCATCAACAAGCTTCCAATCATAAGAGTCTTACCAGTAGAATCCATTTATTTGGCTGTGAAAAGTGCTTTTGTCACCAAAGGAATGTCAGTGGTGTAATTTCAGACTCAAGGAGCAGAACTGGGGTAATTATGGGCATTTTGTGACCAGCACACATCCAGCCAAATGATACAGTTGAAGTTGTGTCTTGTTGAATTCTGTCTTATAAATCAATTTCTGAAGAATGGAATTGTTATTAATCAGATATTAACAGGATATCATTTCCATTGATGATAATTTGTTCTCATCATAAAAATGAATTATTATAACAATTAGAAACTGCACCAGAGCCTGCTGCGTAGACATGATTCAGTGTTTTCTTCCATCTAGGACACATTTAATGCTTTTGAAAATATGCTTCCTCCCCATCTGTCTGAAATTATATGGGAGTCCAAGACTGCCCCCCCCCCCAAGAGTCTAGAATAACTTGTTTTTTGGAATGAGTGTGCAACTTTATGCTCTGTTCTCCTTATCACTGACTCACTTGTAGAGATGAATGGAAGAGAAGAGAAACCATCATCTCTTTCATGCCTACCACTATCCAGAAGCCTTTAGATCTCAGATATATCCTAACTTGGTCTCAAAGAAGCGCCAGAAAATAAGTATTGCTCTTTCACTGTTGTAAATGAGGGAACTTGGTCACAGGATCACAAAATAACTGAAAGTCTCACAGTGGCAGAGTTGATGCGAGACATCAGTCGCCCAACTCCAAATTCTCGCATCTGTCTTCTGGAACACTCCTCTGGCTCCTGATCTGCCTACAGAAGTTGAGGCCATGTCTTTGTACGTTGGCCCAGACACTAGAAAATATTGTCTCAGTGGCAAAGGTGAAAAGAAGGGTGCTGACAGGTTCTGGGATGTGGGCCCCTGGAGTGTCACGAAGGGACATGCAATGTTTTCCAGACTCAGTCCTGCTGTATACAATCCAGATATTCTAAGAAAGCTGGGCCCTGATCTGTGCCTATTCTTAAAGGGCATGCTGTGCATAGCTGGAATTATCGAGGGAAAAGACAGCTTGACTGCTCATCCAACCAGTTAAACAGTTGTAGCCCTAAAATAGACATTATTGCTAATAATGTCTGGGTTTGTGCAGGAAATTTAAAAAAAGTGAGATACAAAACCAAACCAGATGAACTTCCAAAACTGGTTTACTTGAAAACTTATTGCTATATTCATCTTGTTCTTTTGTGATGGAAGAGGACTTCCATGGTTCTGTGTGCCCGCACCTGTGAATGCAGGGCTTGCAAAGGTGGCTCGCCCTTTAGGAGGAAGACATCAGACCCAAACCACTGGCTTTGAAGTCTTCCCTCCTCTCGGTCTTCAGTCTCCTGCCCATGGTGTTCTGAAGCCATGAGTTTTAAGTGTAAGGATGCAAGAGAGACTGGAATTCTAGGAGGACTATTTTCTGAAATGATGCAAGTTGAAATGACAGGCAATTTATCTGAGAAGAGTGAGCTTTGTGGTGAAGAGGACTGAGCATCCATACCAACTCCATTAGGGACACAAGCTTCCTAGGGTGAGAGTATCTGGTGGAATCTCTAAGTGGCCATTAGTCTGCGTTAAGCAATGGCATGGTGGAGTTTGAACTCCTCCCCGTCCCACGCGCTTTATTTTGCTGAGCTCTTCTCAGCTAATCCTGTCTTGCTCAGTGTCTTTGCATGTGTGGTTCCGTAGCCTGAGATCTATGGTCCCTCAGCGGCCATCTTGCTCCGGGCTTTCTTCCATACCCTGCCCCTGACGTACCGCAGCCTAACCTCAACTTGTATCCTGTCCTATCCTTATCTACCGTTGTATACAACAGTGACAGCTGTGTCCATTTTGATGGTGTTTCTGTCTTTTTGCTAGACTATGAGTTCACGGTGGGGGCTGCATTCCGAGTGACTTCTCTGTGCATCCTCTGGGCTGGCATGGGGCGGGATCGGCAGCATGTCACATACACCGGGCACACGTTGTACATTACTGAAGGCCACTGGTGATACCAGGCAGCAGGAGGCCAGTTGGAGAGTGGCAGGTTTCTGAGGAAAGACAACGGCTGAGTTGTTAATCTGTCACGTTGGTGGTGGCTTGTTGGGGTCTTCAGGGCCCGCGAGCCTCAGCAGCGCTGACCTTGGCCGAGGTCCTTCCTTCCCAGGAACAAATGTTACTGCTTGTAAGTTAAGCCAGGTGTT
The DNA here is from genome assembly GCA_004027205.1 of Ctenodactylus gundi. Taxonomy (NCBI): domain Eukaryota; kingdom Metazoa; phylum Chordata; class Mammalia; order Rodentia; family Ctenodactylidae; genus Ctenodactylus; species Ctenodactylus gundi. The sequence continues at coordinate 110,175 of PVKB01005022.1, read as the reverse complement.
GTTTTGCTTAAGCTCCTGGAACTGCTCTTTATTGCATCATCCCTCCTCTACTCCTTCCCTCCCCCCGGGCGACCCCACACTGGTGAAGGCCTTGCTGATTGGCCCAAGATAACTACCTCAGTCTACTTAAGCCCTTGTACTTCCCTGAATAAATGGGAGACGGTGATCACTGAATCGACTCCCCAGAGTGTGTTACTCTGTCGTCAGATCCCTCCTCGGCTGTTCCGGGGGTCCCCACGGGACGGAGACCCCGACAGTGGCTTACGGCACCCAAGTGTCAACGTCTACTACCGGGTTGGACCCTTCAGTCTGCAGTGCAGGGAGAATCTGGAACCCAGTTGAGAGCTCCCTGCCTTATGTGTTGGAATTAGCTGAAGGCTGAGTTTATGTGTTAGTCAGGGGAGGATGGCTTAGAACCTGGACAAGTCATTTAAACTTGTTGACTTTCAATCTCCTCATTTGTCAGTGGGGGCGAATAGCAGCCACCCCAGGTGACTGAGGTTATTAAACATCTGTGAAGACTGGAGCCTACCAGGAGCTTGGCCCAGTGTTTAGCACATACTAAGCAAAATAATAAATAGCAGCTGGAAGTAGAGGGCAGAGCAGAAGCCAGGGAAATATTTAATGAACGTGTGTGGGAGAGTACGAGACAAGAAGTGAAAAGTAGGAGGACAACTAGCCAAGAGTTAGTTGCTTCTCTTCGTAGAAATAATTTGAAAAATGCAACTTAATTCCAAAGTTATATTTATAACATTCTCCTGAGTAGTAACTTTGCATGGAATTTAAATTTTTTCTTATTTCTTGATATTTATTATATTTCAAATGAATGAAAATGTAAAAATTATTTTGATGGAATAGTAAGCATCTTTACAGCATATCACATAAATGACATTGGTCAGACCTGCTTTTTATCACATATTTGTTCATTTGGTGCTTGCTTCTTTTTTAGTGAAAAGGGTAAATTTTCATCTGTGTGTTCTGGTGAAGCCTTTATGTTTTAGTTAATCAAAAATTAACATATACCAAAATACACATCCATAGACCGGTGGATACACAAACTGTGGTATTTATACACAATGGAATACTATGCATCAATAAAGTCCAACAGCGTGGAGGCTTTTATAGGCAAATGGAAGAAACTTGAGAACACCATGCTTAGTGAAGTGAGTCAGAAGCAGAAGGTGAAACATCGAATGGTCTCTCTGATATGAGAGTCCCCGAGCACAACTCCTGTGGACCTTAAAACGAAAAACAAAGTGAAACAGGGGGGTTGGGTAGGGGAGGAAGGGGGGGGAAGGGAGGGGGAGAGACAAAAGGAGAGTGGGAAAGCCCTTGTCACCTTGACAAGATACATATGTGCATAAAAGGCTCAACTCCGTTGTAAACCTTAAATTTTGCACATATACATATCAATAAAATGGGGAAAAATTAACATATACAAAATAAGTACTTGAGAATTAATTTCCATTACCAAAAACATATAGAATAAAATAATTCTCTCATAAATTTTGTGAGGCTGAAATTTATTTTCACAATTAATAGTTTGCTCAGGAAGTGATTTAGAGTTTCCTATACACTTGAATAACAAGTACAAGAGGCAAGTACAAATGGTCTAGAAATGTCATCATCCATCCAAGCGATTTTATATCAATGGGTTGTGAAATTCTTCTGTCAGAAAAATTGATTATGACTCCTTAGGCCTACTATAAAATTATTCCTGTCATTCATATATTAAAAATATTCCTTCCCTCATGTAGTTTTTAATAGTAGCTTTTCCCACTTAACCTTCACTGTCAGATGATGTTACGTATGATATTATCACATGGCTGGGCACAGAACGTGGTGCAGCAAGAATGTGAGCATGTGACACCAGGGAGAAAGGTCTAATACTTGTGGCCAAAAGGGAAGATAAAATAACAACTAGAAACTGTTTTTCTTTAAATCTAAAAATTTGGAAGAGAGCAATTAAAAAAAATACCTGGTGTTAGATCACAGGTGAAGAGATTAGAGGTCTTGTTCACAGCTGCTGGGGATACAACTGGGACAGTTTTTGTCAAGAGAAATTTGCCCAGAATCATAGAAATATTTAACATTTTGATACTCAGATAATATGTCCAGGATAAATCCAAAAGAAGTAGTGAAGTATTTGTGCCCAGTTATGGGTGTGAGAATGCTCACTGCAGGTGTCAGGTATGGTACGGGAATGTGGTCCCACCTAACTGCCCAGCAATCATCAAGCAACTATCATGCAGCTATGGTATCTGCATATGAAGAAGTATTTTATGGTCATGAATAAGTCACGTTATAGAAAAATGTGTTTAATGAAAATGAAGAGTGGTTCTAAGAGCAAAAAGGAGCAGAGGACAACAATTTTCGATTATGCATATAAACATGTGCTCACGATATTAGAGAATATTTGTGAAGGTGAAGCCTTGCCTACCTACTGCTGTGAAGCATACCAGTCCGTTACTCCTCATGACTCCCTAGCTTGGCTGGGCCACTTGGTGGTTGAGGGAGAGGCTTCTTGCCACTAGCAGTTTGCGTGGGGTCCCTCTCAGGACAGTGTTCAGCTAGGGGACCAAGTCATCACTTCAGACCCTATGCCTCTGTCCTTCTGCAGTCAGCCTCTCTACACGGTGGCTTAGATCTCCTACCAGCTCCAGCGTGGTGGCCTGGGGTAGCCAGAGTTTTTACATGGTAGGTAGCTTTCCTCTGAGGCAAGGCAAGGACTGCAAATATCTTAGGTCAGGCCATAGCGGGCACTGCATCGCCTGTGCCACATGCATTAGGCATGTTGAGTCAGGAAGCCAGCTTCAGGGTGAGGTGGATTACACACAGCCTCAGGGGAGAAGGAATCAAAGTGGCCATCTTTGGAGACTCAGTCACTGCCTCCATCAGAATTTTAGAACGTGTTCTCCTAGAGTGGTATGATTATAGATTTACCTTTTTAAAAAAGTCTACTTTCTGTTTACTTGACATTATTTACCCTGAATGTATACTTCTATAGAGGAGATGTCACACTAATTTCCATAGGTGCTGTATCAATGTACATTATCACCAGCAGTGCTGGAGGATTTGTTTTTCCTCATATCTTCCCCACTTCCCTGGCAATTATTGTTTTTTTTTTTTATTTTCACAGTTGCCAATTTGGCTAAGATGGAATCTCAATGTAGTTTTGATTTGCATTTTCCTAATGACTAATGTTAAAAAAACTTTCATATACTTACTGGCAATTTGTACTTTTTCTCTGAGATGTGTCTGTTCAATTTATTTAATCACTTATTGATTGGGCTGTTTGATAATTTGGTGCTTTTGACTTCTTTACATACTCTGGAACGTTAATCCTATCTCAGAAGAGTAACTGGAATGATTTTCTCCTATTTTGTAGAATTAAACTAGGGTCATTTATAAAGCTTCTTTCAGCTCTGCAATACTGACTGTACAATTTTAAGTTCATGTCAAGAAGTCTAGATGAAGTGTGTAATAGCTCTATTTCTTTTGAGAGAGAATTAAATCTAATGCTTACCAGGGGAACTGGTATCATCTTATTGATGAAGCTGTGGACACTTGGTTTCTATTTTAAATATTCCCATTGACCTGCAGGCTGACCTTTGGGAAATCAAATTCTATCTATGCCTCAGCTCCCTTATGGATCTAACATCAATTTTTCTTCTTCCCTTAAAAGGTTGTCATGAGATGACTATATCCAAAGAATGGCTTTCTTCAAAGAAGTTGAGATTTATAATGGTTATGTGATATTTTATCATTAATACAGAATCTATAGGAAAATGACCTTAAATTTAGCCATTAACATGAATAAACACTTATCACCAGTCTAGAAATGTGTCAGCATAGTACTTCTTTTCCAAAAAATTTCCACCTCAGATCTGCCTCTTATCATTGTGACTGCTACTCTAAACTTACATTTTTTCATTGAAAAAAATATCTGGGGGTCTCTGGGAGAAGATCCCAGAAAGATAACTAATACATTTTTTATTTAGAATTACTCATCTGCTAAATGACAACTTTCTAAGATATTAACTATTAACTATATTGCCTGATTTTTAAACTTTAATTTAAATAAATTAATTGAGAAACAATAAAAAGATGTTGGTATACTATATGGAAATTTATCATTGGGCCTATTTATCTATCCATCTAGTGATACTATTTCACTTCAACATATAGATAAAGATAAAAATTTCAGTGATACCAAGATTTGATGAAATTTAGGGACAGAGGGAAAGCTTCATAGACCAAGGTGAGTATAAAAATAAGTATATCTATTTCCAAACAATTTGTACCAAAACCCATATACCCTTCAGCCTAGCAATTCCAGTCCCTGGCATCCTAGTGAAACTTGTGCATGTTACATTGGAAGGCATATATTACTTTGTTTATAGAGGCACCATTCAACATTGCAAAACCTTGGCACCAATTCACCCACAGCAGAGTGGGCAAATCAATTTGTGTGTATTCCGACAGAAAGGAAAATGAACTACAGGTACACATATCAACCAGATGACCCCACAAAATTATTGTGTTAGTTTGACAGGGCATCCCTAACAGTGTACCACAAATTAAGGGGTTCAAACAGCAGAAATTTATTATTTCTGGGTTCAGAAAGTCGGAAGGATGAAATCAAGGTGTCTACCAGGCTGATTCCTTCAGAGTGCTCTGAGGCAGAATCTATTCCAGGCCTACCTCTCTGTTGCTTAAGTGTGACGGTCTTCTTGTATTTTGCCATTTTCCCTCTTGTGCTTCTCTTCGTTGAAAGTTTTCTTCTTATAAAGGGCTAGGCATATTCGATGAGAGCTCAGTCTCGTGATCTAAGTTTAGTTTAAACATCTCTACATAGAACTTGTCTTTAAATAAGGTCAAATGGTGAGGTATGGGGTATTAGAATTTCCACAGATGAACTTTGAAGGAGGCAATACAACCTCTAACACTCATTGTTTATATTTAGACTGTGAATAATTACTCGTGTTTGTTAGTTAAAATATGTGTATACATTTTGCCCTTCCCCTGAATAGGATGCTCAGGGCTTTCAAAAGATTTTCAGCATAATATATGACCTTTAAAAGAAGAATCATTTTTAGGTTAAAAGTAGAACTTCTACTAGGAAGGATTGTGCTCTACTACAGAAGATTGTAAGGAAAGTATTTAGAATTTTATTTCTGGAGCATTTAAGGAGAATATTTCTGTTTGAAATGGTGTATATACATTACTGTGGGAAGTGATGTTATAAATCATCTCGGTCACCTTTTTGTCTTTAAGGAAGATTGTATTTAAGCCATTTCAGATATAGGTACCCAATTTTTCACGAACAATCTCTTTCTTTGTGTCATTTATCACCTAGCATACCGTGTTGTGTGCTTTTCGACACAGGAACTGTTTATGAGAATATGAGCAAGATCAGATAGTCTACCTGATTATTCTGCATCAGGATGTGTAGTTGGTGCCATATTCTGCAGCTATAACAAGTAGCAAACTCTCTGGTACAATATTCCTGTTGAGTACATGCCACCACTTGCCTTAGGAGTCTCTGTTATTGTCATTGGGTTGGTGGCTACCTGGTCAGATAACTGCATAACAGCAATACTAAAACTAGGGCTCTTCATATTGTGAATTTGCAATAAGGGACACAACAATTTACTGAGAATCAAAACATATATTCTAAAAAAGAAAAAATCTACATGTTATATGAATTCAAACATATTAAAATACTACAAAGATTTCTATAGGATTCTGACTTAAATGTCCCTGTCCCATTCACTAAAGACATACTAAAAATACTTGATCAGAGGCAGAAGAGAAGACTCCCTTCTTTAAATGTGATCTTGCCCTCTGATTCCACAGGCGCCACCTGCTGAGGAGAGAACTACTTGCTGTCGGAGCTCATAGCCTCCTTTCCCAGAGACAGCTGTGTGTCGTACCACTAAATACTCCCTGTAGCCAACGGCTGCCAGAGTTGGACTCTCCGAGCCACAGAATCATCTTCACAAATTGAAAAATTAATATGCTATTAAAAATGCGATGACATATGATTTAAAGGTAGAATGAGCGTGCTGTAGTGCTTAGTTTGGTGTGACAGGTACCTGCCACAGGGTTAGTAAATGTCACGGTGATCCCGTCCTTGAGGGAAAAAGAGGGTGATGTGGGAGATACTGGGTAATTTTGGCATTGGGCAGAGTTAATCTGGGCAGCTCTTCCATGCATGGGAGGACAACAGCTGTTGTAAAGCATTGTGTGTGTTTGTCCAGAGATCTTTATATATATAGGTATGTAAGTAGCTAGTGTTCAATGTCTTGCCTTCATCTTTACACTTTTTCAGATTTGTGTATTACTAGATTTTAAGTTCCATTGGATGTGGGGTGTGCTGGTAAGTTCGATTTTCTGCTGGCTCTCTGTCTGTTGTTGAGGTCAAGTGACGAAAAGGAGGGAGGACTTGCTTAGGACAGAAAGTCCGTGGGTCAGGAAGAAGGAAGATAGTGATGAATGAAGCATCCTGATCGGATAGCAAGGGAAGGCCGCACCTGCAGGGAGACAAGCGGGGCCGAGGGAGAGAAGGGGATGATGGGAAAGTAAGTCCTGGGAGCTCCACTCTTTGGGCCTAATTCCTCAGGTAGAGGAAACAATGGCAAAAAGCTAGAAACTCACAACAGGTACCTGAAAAGGCTTCAAGCAAAGAAGGTTTGCCTGACTTTCTACCTGGAGGTACAGAACGAGGCTGCCCTTTAGGCTGAGTCCTGCAGAGACGCTGTGCTGGAGTCCATTGTCTACTTTTGCATTCAGTCTTTTAACTTCAATGAATAAAAATATTTGATCACTTGTAAAGAAATAGAATATTATTATTCTGATTACCATAAATAAATGCTAATGTCAATATCATGATGTGGGGATGAATAACTTAATTTACAGCTTTGGAAGAGGAGGCATGGTGGTGGGTTTTGTGAAACTAGAAGGAGGACATTAGTCGTGCTCAAGGCCCATGTGTGCCTAAGATGGGTTTCACATGTGCGTAGAGCACATTGTGGAGAATCACATCACAGGTCTAATGTAGGCAAACCACATGGGCTATATTTAGTATTTTTTTTTTTTTGAGACAGGGTCTCACCCTGGAGCCTAGGCTGGTCCTGAACTCTCTATGAAGCCCAGGTTGGTTTTGGACTCTTGGCAATGCACCTGCATCAGCCTGCCAAGTGCTGGGATTGCAGGTATGTGCCACTACGCCTGGCTTATATACTTAGCATTTGTAAGTAGTTTTGTATTAGTTTGGGTTCTTTAAAAAGGCAGACTTTACAGAAAGTATAACAAAAAGGATCTATTAGGATGGCTTACAAACATGAGGATAGAGATAGTGCAAGATGGCGGCCTGCATGTGCGAGAGCTGGAGTGTCCAATGGCTGCTCAGCCATGAGGTAGAACACTCATCTGGGACTGCAGGACAGCCGGTGAGAGTCTGCTGCTGATTTTGGTTGTTCAGAGAACAATGGCGAAGACCAGAGACTAAAGATCTGTGACTGAAGATAGGCCATTGAAGATCGTAGACAGGCACACAGGTGCAAGTCAACACTGAGGTGAATTTGAGATGAAGATCTGCAGTGTATAGCAAATTGACGTCTGTAGATAATCGCAAAGGTGAGAGCTTTCCCAGAGGAAGAAGCTGCAGCAATATTTCTTCTTCCTTCCTTTTATACACTTTGAGTTCCCAGCTGGGCCTCCCACGTTGAGTGAGTGCTCTTCCCTCATTTGCTGGTCCACAAGTCACTCACACTCTAATCCAGGCTGGTTCTCAATTGCCTAATCTAGGCGTGGTTCCTGATTGTCTCAAATTGACTTAATCTCTTCAGCAGTCACAAATTTTAATTTGCACTGCAAAGATCTGTGTGAATTTGTATTTTCATGTGTATCAATCAGAAATAAGTTCAAATTCATTACTATTTATTTAGAACTGTGTCAGATCAGTAGCAACAAGAAGAGAGTGAAATCTTCGAGGTGATGTCGAGAAAGGACTTCTTCATAAGACCTTGTCCCACGCCTGGCCTGGACTGGCCAGAGAGCAAACTTTGCTACTTTTTATTCCAGTACCTTCTCTTATGCCTTTGTATGATGGAACAGCATTGGTCTAGTAAGAATTTTGACAAGAAGTCAGTAGGGGAAGAAAGGGGACAAGAATATACCAGGCACCTGCAATTTATTGTTGTTGTTGTTGTTTTTGTTGCTCCTCCTCCTCCTCCTCCTTTTTCTCCTCCTCCTCCTCTTCCTCCTCCTCCTCCTTCTTCTTCTTTTTCTGACTGGAAGGGGCCATACTCAGGATTGGACCTGGAAAGATTGTATCAAGTTGTTGAGACTGGGGGCGTCTCCCTCACCTGTAGGAAGCTCAGTCTCCATGAAATTTGGAGAGATTCCAGCACCTTGCCAAGAATTTGTCCAATAGAGTTCACATCAGATGTGGGTGGTCAATAAACATCACTAACTTTAAGGTGTGTGTTGTTTACTTGTGGGCCAGGAAGTAAGGGGGGCACCTCCCCTTTATTGGGAAGGGACCCAGCTAGAAGCTTGAAGTAATTAAAGGAAGAAAAAACACTGTTACAGCTCCTTCCTGGGAAAGCTCTAGCCTGGCCTGAGTCTCCACGCTCACCTGGCTCCTGCTTCCCTTGGCTTCTGTCTGCAGCGTGGTGAGCACCTCTCCAGCCTCTGCCATGCACTTCTGTCACCGCCGGCTATCTTGTGAATTGACTGTGGGGGACCTTCTGAAATTTTGAGCCAAAAGAAGTCCTTCGTCTCTTAAGTTGTGAATGATAGGTATTCTGTCACTGGGAAGAGAAGGTAATGAAGACAGATAACTTGTTGAATTCACACAAAGTTCTTAGTCTGCAAAATCATGTACATTTTCATTTAACGCAGTTGAAGAACACATGTACTTGCGTTATGTACGTGGGAGTTGTGCTTTAGGCAGGAAAGCTCCTTCTCAGCTGCGGAAGACAAGAAAAACTAAGGACTATTGTAGAGAAAATGAAGGAATTATGTTCTTTGTTTTAAGCTGAAGGAGAAAATGAATGTTTTAAACATATGCAGCACTGAAAATCATGGTATTTTTAAAATGAATCACTGCATGATTTAATTGTTGCTAATCTAGAGCAGAATGAATTCCAAAAGGCTCTCTGCCGCTGACTCTGCTTGGTTTAGGATTTACTACCTTTTATTACCCTTAGAGAGTAGGAAGTTTGAATCAGTTACCTCTAGATTCAAGGCTTCTGCTTTCTAACTCATTTTGCTTCCTCTTAATTGCTCCAAGAAGAAAGATAAATAAGTTATTTGGATGTTTTATATTGTATCCAACACATGTTTCATTCGCAGAACCTGAGTACCTGGAGGAAGCTCACTGCGCATCTCCATGGAATTTGGGCCGATTCCAGCTCCTTGTCAAAAGCTTGCGTGATAGAGTTTGCATCTGGGAGTGGGCGGTCAATAAACATCACTGACTAACAGACTTGCACACTCAAGAATAAGTTCAATCTGTAGTCAGTGTGGGTTAAACTCCTGGTAGAGGCAATGGAACAGGGGCTTTATGAAAGGGAGGATAAAGATTCACAGAGCGAACTTTTGTGCTGCCAGGAGACGTGAGGTATTTTGAGGAATGGCAGGAAATTGCAAGCCCGCTTCTGCAATCCTGCTTTTACCCTGGCGTTGCTTGGCATTAGGGGGCATTTGTGCCAGGGCAAGTTGCTTAGCCACGACTAAGAGTAGCATTTCGTGTGAATTAGCAGTCAAACCCTTCCTGAGGCAGTGTCTAGGGCACAGTTTGTATGAGTGACGGTAGAGAGGGCACCAGGACATAGGATCCACTGAAAATTTATAGTTCAAACCAGCTCCTTTTGGGGACTGTTTATGTTTGGAGAGTCGTCGGATCCGCGTGCTTCTGGAACTGAACCGCAGTGTCGTCTGAGAACGGATCAACCATTTTGTCACGGGAATTTGGGGCGACACGTCTTCACCCTCCTCATGCTGTCAGGCTGTAGTTTACTGAGTGGATGAAGGAGATGGACAAACACCTGGCGAGGATCCTGGGTCCAAACCCTCCGTGGCAGCTCTGGCGCCCGTTTGGATATTGGGGCCAACCGCTTATCAGCAGAGGCGGTCCCGAGCCTCGGGTCTGCTTGGTTCTGCCCCCAGCCCTGAGGCCCTGAGGAGGCCTTGGGCATGTCTCACTGCTCCCTAGCTGGTGTGCTGTTCGCGTTCTCGTGGTCCAGCTTCTTCCGCCAAAACAAGGCAGCGGCTTCATGTACAGTTTGCTTCTGAGTCTCAGCTCTGAGAAAAGTGCAGAGTTCATGGCGCAGAGTTAATTTTGTCCCGTGCCCTAGTCACTCAGTTGAATCCTGTTACGTCTCAAAACAGGGGCAGGGACTAGGGAAACGGGTGGAGGGGACAGCCCCACAGGTTGCAGACTGGTGCTGCCTGGTTTGTGCTCACCACAGGAGTGTGCCCTCACTTTGAGTATGACACTGGTCTGTCCTGAAAAGACACCTGGAGGACAGGGTGGGAAAAGACGTTCTTTCTCTAACTGCCTCCCCCCCCCCCCCCCCACGCGATGTGACTGTATCTCAAGACAACTCAGAAGAATCATGCCTGCCTCTGCCTATTCCTACTTCATATTTCTTTTATATCATTGTTAGAACACAAACATGAGATCTACAATCTCACCGAAATGTGAAGAGTATTTCTTTGAATACAAACCTCCTGAGATCCCTGGAATGGGTGATCGCTTTCTGAGCAAGCAGCCGTGAGCCCAAGGTGAGGCAGGAGGGTGTGTGAAAGGAGACGCCAAGAATTCCAACTTTCAGGCCTTGAGCCTCTTGGTTTGAACCGAACACTTACACGTAAGGAAGAAAAGCAAGGCATGAGGAGATTCTTCAGCAAATCTTTTCAAAGGTCCAGCGGTGGTTTGGTTTTTGCTCTGTTTCTTCAAAAGTATTTACCTGGAAAAAGCCTTTGAAAAGCTGAGCTACCCTCGACGTGTAGAAATGGCTTTGCAGTCTGAAAACATTTTGTGGCAAAATCTCCACGCCTTCAGTTTTAGTTGTGAGTGACTTTGGGGCATTTCTCGTGGGACAGGGAGCCTTTATATATGACAGAGTCGATGCTGGTGGCTTCTAGACCAAGTTTCTCACGCCTTGCCAGCATGTGTCCGAACCCCCCCATACCACGTGCCAGAGGGCTTTGTGTTTCAGTTTGAGCAGTTTCTAGGGTGCACCGGAATTCTTTTAGGTCAGAATTTGTGAAGTTGCTGACACCTCTTAATTTAAAGGCATGCGATTGGGGATTCTGCAACTATCCCACCCCCACCCCCCCAAAAGAAGAGAGGCTGGAGTGCTGTCTATCTCCTGTTCTAGCGAGAGCTTCGCCGGGCTGCGGGAGGCAAAGGCTTGGAGCCTTCGGAAGCTTCACAATCAGCTCTTTTACATTTGTTCTCAAGTGACAATTCTGACTACACACCAAGACAGCCAGATAACTATTTAAGGGAGCACCTTATTTTTGGAAATGTTACTTTTTTTCCTAAAAGGGTAAGACATTTTAGCAACTTTATTTTTTATTTCTAGAGAACTTTGTCAGCTTGATGATGACTCGATGGGGAAAGTTTCAGCGACTGCAGAGTTGTCGCTGGATTTTAGAGCTGGATGGGACCTACGATGACCAAAAGGCACAATGTAGGCGGGGGTAGGTCCCTCTCGGGTCACAGTGGCATGATGGGAAGAGCAAAGGGCAGAGATGGCTTCCGGATTCCTAGGCCACTGGGGCTCTTCCTCCTGTGTTTCCAGGCTGGAGGCTGCATTTCCCCTGGCTGGTCCTGGCTCAAGCTGCTTCTTCCTGCTTTCTTGCTTACGGTTCTCAGGAAGGCAACTTCTTGAGGGGGAGGATCTAGCTGCTATTCTGAGCTCTGCTCAGTGTCCCTTAGAAACAGGCCTTCAGTCCAGCAAGTCGTATTACAGAGTATAAAAAGCCAGGAGACGTGGCTTTCTGGGCTCCGTTACCTGTGCACAAGCAGAACGTGTGCAGGTGACCCCTGGCAGCTTTCCTGAGCCTGGAGGGACTGCCTGGCAGTGCACCCATGGCTTCTGTTGTTTCTCCTTGCTGCTGCTGCTGCATAAGTGATAAACCCTTTTTAAGTGGCTTGCTGTGCGGGGGCATTCTGTCTCCGTAGACTCAGATAAGTTGGGAAGTACCGTGTGCAAATTTGCTTCACACCTACAGTACTCTTCTTGTGCTTTGTATTTCAAGATATTTCATAGGCCGCTGGGCCAAGGCAGGGGAAAAGTCGGCACGGGAGGAGTGGGGGACACTCACCCCAGTCAGGCTGTCCCCTGCTGAAAGAAGGCCCCCAGATGTCTGGCTGTGCCCTGGGGGTTTATGTGGTGTTGGGGACTCAAACTCGGGTACTTAGCACTTGACGTAGCACTTGCTAGGTAAGCACTTTAACTGCTAAGCCCTTCCTCCTGTCCCAAAATATTTCAATTTCTGTTAGTTTTGAGAAGAAAGGTCTTAAGTTGGGCATAAAGATTTTCAGGAACTCTAGGAATTTGCTTGAAATACACCATTAAAGCTCTTGTGCTGTGTAGAGGGTTCACAGATGTTTTCAGGTGCGTGTGTTTCAGGGGAAAGAGCCTAACGCAATTGCCATGTTCCCTCAGTGGGATCTGGACTTAAAAACACTTGAGGACTACTTTCATCAGTCTGCCTCAAGGAGAGATGAAAAACTCTGTTACTATTTTTAGTTTAATTTTTTAGTTCTTTTCCTCTAGGATTTTATTATGAAGCATTGACCACATTTCTTGTATTGTGCTAGATTGTCTGGGTCTTTGTAGTTCCAGGAAGAGAATTAGGTATCGTGTAGACTGGGCAGCCTTGAATTTCACTGATGTGTGCCATTCTCACCTTCTAGTTTATTTCAGGTGATATGTTGTGTTCAGCCTAACAAAAGGGCAGGGTGAAGCTCCAGCTTTCTAGTATTCTAAGGGAGCGCTGGTGTGAAGAATCCTGGAAACATCAAGGGAAGGGCACTTGGTACCAATGCGTTGGGTCCTCTTTCTGGACAGGTGAGGGGCTCAGCATCATCTGATTTTGATCTTCCTCCCTGGGAAGAAAGAAAGCAATGCTCTAGGTGTGATGACACTTGGGAGCAGGAGTCCCCAGAAACACTGGATGATGGAACTTGGTATTTGCTCCAGAATGGTCTTTGCAAATTGTGTTGACCTGGAAGCTTTGCAGAGTATAATATAGGGACAAGACTGATGAGTAGTTTGTACTTGTAAAATGTTAGATAACTTCCAGTTACCAGATTTAGAGTTCATTTTAGATGCTTCTGGCCTGAATTCAAACAGATGAATCAGAGATATGTAGCTTTTAGTCTTGGCATCAGTTTCTTTACCATCTAAAAATCCCTCAAAAGATTTTTTATATTTTACTTTTTCCAGAATTCTAATTGTTTATCTTAAGGGCTGTTAGGAAGCATATGAAATATATTTCTATTAGTGGGATCTCAGATTTATTTCAACCAGCCATACAATCAATATTTATTGAGAAACTGTTCTTTACAGAGATCATATGGCAGAAAGACAAATCTCATGCCCCTAAGAAATTCACTTCTAAGAGCATGAAATAGCCAGCAAACATGTAAACAAATATATCAATAGGAGAATTTCAGGTAGTGATCAAATGAACCAGAGTTCTTAGTAACAAACAACACAGATTGGAACTTAGGCTGCTTTAAATAGACTGGAAGTTTTGGAAGAAAACCAGGTAGCTTACAGAATCAAGCAGAAGACTTCATGAGAGGTAGGAGAGGCGCAACAGATAAATGCTCTTCCAACAGCGACTTGTGTGGCTCCTGTTTAACATTGTACGGGAACTTTTAGCCATGACAGTCAGGCAAGAGAAAGAAATAAAATTATGTAGAAAAGAAAAAGTTAAACTATTCTTATTTTCAGATGACATGATCCTTTACAGAGAAGACCCAAAAAAAGCTCCACCAGAAAACTCTTAAGGGTAATAGCCACAGGGCATACAATCAGTACACAAACATCAATAGCATTCCTATACACCAATAATGTACCCACTGAGAATAAAAATCAAGAAAACATATTCACAGTAGCTTATAAATTAAAATACCTAGGAATTCATCTTACCAAAGAAATGGAAGACTTCTGTAAGTAGAGCTACATCACTCTGAAAACAGACTGAAGAGGACATTGAAAAGTCAAAGGATATCCCCTGTTCTTGGATAGGCAGAACCAATGCTGTCAAGATGGGCAGACTACTAAAACTGATATAGAGATTGAATTCAATTCCAATCAAATTCTTCTAATCAACGTTCTTCACAGAACAAGAAAAAAGAATCCTAAAATCTGTAAGGGTCCCGAAGAGACCCAGAATAGCCAAGGAAATCAAGAGAAACAAGATAAAACCAGGAGACATCGTAATTCTAGATATCAAGTCGTATTACAAAGCAAAAGTGACAACAAAAAACTGGCCCAAAACAGACAAGTGGACCAATTGAACAGAATGAGCATATGGAGAAAACGCCAGTCACTTTTAGCCCCCTTGGTCTTTGACAAAAGGACCAAAAATGTATACTGGATTAAAGACAGCCTCTTTAACAATGGTGCTGGAAAAGCTAGTTATCTACATACAGAAGAAAGAAGAATTTATGTCCACAATTTTCACCCTGTACTAATATCAAATCAAAATGATTCATAGACCTAGATATTAAAACGGGGGCACTGAATGGGCTGAAAGATAAAGTAGGCACACTTCTTGAAGGCGGAGGCATAGACAGTGACTTTCTCAGGAGAATAGCTAGTGTACAGGAAATGACACCAAGAATCAATACTTGTGATTATACCAAGTTAAAAAGCTTCTGCATAGCAAAGGAAATCATAAACAGAGGGAAGAGGGAACCAACAGAGTGGGAAAACTTTTTTTTTGTTTTGCCAACCATTCTTTGTACAGAGGATCAATGCCTTTCAAATACAAACAACTGAAAAAAATCCCCCAAAATGAAAGACCCAACTAAAAAACGGGCAATTGAAATGAATAGACATATCTCGGAAGGGAGTAAATGGCAAACGGGTACACAAAGAATATTCAGCATCTTTAGCCATTACTCAGTGTTTAACTTCAAACACGCTCTCTAAGCCTCTGACCCTTCCTTTGAGAATGGCATCTTATGAGTCAGAGTCCTCGTGGGACAGCACAGTATTGGCTGTGTTTTGTTTGCATCTAACATTCTAGTTCCCAGTGGACACAGAGAGAATTTCTCTTTTCTCACAGGGTATTAGAAGCCAGGCCACTGGAGATGACAAGTTTTATATTAGGCACTAATTGGGTGGGTGGTTAGGTTTCCCAGAAGACCTTTCTGAATGAATAATATTTGATCTGAGTTCCAGATGTTGAGAGGAGACAGAAAAGTGATCCACAGACTATTCCAACTGGAATGTGTGCATAGAAAGGAGGCTGCTAGAAAAAGAAACAGCAAGAGAGTAGGGGAAGGTGTTGGACTTTTAAATAAGGAGGAAAGGGTAGTAAAGGATGAATGTAAACATTTAATAGTGTCTCTAGGGGTCATTGCAAACTTCACCAAGAGGTAAAACTTACGTGTACTCTGTGGTGGAAACCATAGGAAGTTTAGATACTACTTTATTTCAGATGGAAACACTGCCAGAAGATGCTATGAGCCAGATTGTGTTTTAACAAGACTATTAGAGCTGCATGCAGGCTGCAGGACATTCAAGCTGTCCAGAAAGAGATGATGACAGCTTGGTTGTAGGAGAGGAGGTGGTCAGAAGTCACTAGCTTGTGGGAGGAACAAATCCGGCAGGTGGCAGTGAGGTGGCACATCAATCAGTGTTGAGGTACTACAAAAAATGCCTGGGCAATTAACTTATAAAGATAGAATGTTTATTTAACTGGCAGTTTGGAGGTTCAAGTCCAGGTTGAGTGGCCTCATTAGTTTGGGCCTCTGGCGAGGGTGGCAGTCATGGTGCCAGTGCATGTTGGAGTGAACGGGTTACATCTCAAGTTGGAGCAGAAAGAGAGAATGAGTGAGTCCCACAGACCCTTCTGAAGGCATGCGCCACTGACGTAAAGACCTCCCGTAAGTCCTGCCTCTTGAAGGTCCAGAGCTATCTCCCTTCCACCCCTGGACACTAATTATGTGATTCTGAGGACCAACATTTATATAAGGACCTTTGGGAAATACTCATTTAAATCACAGGAAGTGGAATCAATAGTTTGGCTCCCGCCATACTGAGTACTTATTATCAGACCCAGTGGAAATGTCAAGTATGCAGATGGATATGTCAATCTGGCTTCAGGCAAGGAGCTTGATGACTCAGATTTGAGAATCTGAATTGTGTAAATGGTATTTAAAGCCATAAAACCTGATGATGTCGCCAAGAAGAGAGTTTAGTAGAGAATTGGAATGAGGGAAGCATATCAGTTTGTATCTGCAGAAGAGGGTCTCAAAGGGGCCCAAGAAGGAGAACCAGTGAGGTAGCAGAAGACATGGCTGAACGCAGAGTCAGTGACCTGCAGAAGACTCTTGGTCCTGAACACTGCTTTTAAAATAAGGGAGCATGTCTGGTCTACATTATTTCAAGTAGATTTCATAGAAAAAATTCATATATTTTACATCACAGTTATTTTCTATTCATGAATTTTACCCATTATATTTCCCAAAAAGTATTGGAGCAATGTGATACAAAATATTTCATATTAATCATTAAAAAATTAAGATGAACTAGAAAGTAGAGGATGAATGTAATGCTTAGTGTCACTGTGCTATTCCCACTCATTTCAATTAATTAGTACATTCAGCTGGTCTCCTAGCAGCCAACAACTTCTGCGAACAGATTAGGTTAGAGGATTATTTTCTAGCATTGGACAATGAGCCAATTTAAGAAAGGTAAGGTGTGCCTTTTACTGCATGCTAAGAAGTGAGCGAGTTTTGAGTTTACCACACATGTAATGACAAGCGGCAGGCCCTGTCCTCCAAAACCAGAGCTCATTATCACCTACTCACATAAAAGAAGGTGTTGGAGGGACTTCCTACTGGCCTTCTCGTTCTCAGATAAAGGAACTGAGGCCGGGAGAGGGTAAATGTGTCACTAGGCCCGCGGGCGCGTGGCGTCCCGTCACCATGCTGTAGGGTCTCCGGGCTGTGTTTGTCACCGTGTGCTAACACCTCCCTGCATTGACTCCTGGCCTGGGGATGTGATGCTGCCCGGTCACAACGCTGTCCTGCCTCACGCTGCACTGTCACCATCTTATCCCACACCACTGCTCACTGGCCACTTCGTTTTCTGAGCTCTCGCTCTTGGTTTCCAGGTGGATGCCTCCAACCAAAAGGCCATAAACCCCTCAAATTCAAGGTCTCCACACCTTAACTGCTCATCTCAAGCCTGTGTTTTTATCTGACCCGCTGGTGGTCATCACCGCACTCAGTGGGTCTTTGTGATAAAGGTGAATTGTTGGGGTGGAAAGGTCTTGTTCTCCAGCTTCACTGTGAGCTTGGGGGTGGTGACGTCCCCACTGCACGTGAGCCAAGGTCCTTAGCAGAGAGAGCCTGCTAGCGAGGGGGCGCGATGGCCACACACCTAGCTGTGGGGAGCCAGAGCCTCACAGGACATGAGAGGAGGAGGCGGAGCCGCGCCGGGCGGGGTTGGCTTAGTCTGCGTGGGAGGGCCTGGAGGGTGCAGCTCTTCCCTTTGCCTCCTTCTACTTCTGCCCCTCCTCCTCCCCCACAACCACTCCTTGTCTTTCAGATATCAGAGCAAAGACGCACTGGGAAGCTTCTCTTGCAGGTACGTGGCAGCTTTTCTTGATGTTGGCGTGTTTCCTCCATCACTGACTGCGATCTGAGGTCTCGAGGGGCCGTCTCGCGGTGGCTTTCTGTGTTGGACTTCCCCTACAGCATGGTAGCTTGGTTCTAAGAGCAAGTGCTCTAAGAAGAGAGAAAGAGAGATGAAAAAAGAGAGAGAGCAAGAGCAAGCACCTGCTGTCTTTGTGCTTTTCCTGGGAAGTCAGAGTGTCACTTCTCTGTGCTATTTTGAAGAGTTGATGAAAGTCTTCCCTGTTCAAGGCAGGCTGGTATCACATGGTGTCACTGCAGTGAGGTCACAGGTCATATTAGAAGAAGAGAACAGAGATGGCAGGTGTCCCTGTTGCTGCCACCCTAGCAGAAATGTCAAGCAGGAGAAGAATCCAATGGATGTGGACACGAACAGGTAAAAATAGTGACCGCAGCAACCAGAATTGAAGCCAAAGAAAACTGAATGTATTTCATTACAATTTTAAGTACTTGGTAATCTAGGAATGACAGCCACTTTTTTTTTTTTACATTTACAATATTTTATTTTATGACCTGCTTATAATGGAATGGAGTGAGTTTATGTTTTTCTTCAAAAGTTAGCAACATTCACCCAGTTCAAGTCATTAATATTGAGAAGGATACTTCTCATTTTCTTGATTTGTATCTGTGTTCAACACAGAAAATGCCTTATTTGAATTCACTTTCTTTAAATATAAGTATGAAATCTGCAGAGGAAAAACTGCAGCCATGTTTGACCATAAAAATCCTTGGCCTTGAGTGATCAAGGGCAAAGTCAAAAGGGTAGAAGGAAGAATGGGGAGGAATGGGGGAGGGGAGACTGGGAGCCCACAAGCATCAGCCTGAATATCATGCTAATTAGAGTTCTTTAGAAATATCCTCGTGTCTTATATGACAGTGAGCTGTGTGTGTGAAACATACCTGTATAAAATACTGGGACAACAGAACATATTTTATATGCATTTCTGTGTTGTCAATTAGCATGTGGAATAATATAGCCTGGCTTGTATGTCAGAGCAAAAGTAGTAGCTGTACTGGCCTCTTCTGTTTTGATTTTAATTATTTGATATTATTTATGCAGTTAAAATATGTAGATCTTACTACAGAAGCTTTTTCAGTTGCCTAGAAATGGGATAAACTCATTTATTTTAGTATTACCAAGTAAAATTTAACACTGTGGCCATGGTACTATGAATATCTTTATTGTGATCAATATAATCCTGGCTTTGTGCATGATTCTCTGGATTTCTAATAAGCCACAGTGACAAGTGCAATATTGCCACCAGTATGTCTGCTGTCCAAAAGAAGAGAGTGTAAGAAGAAAGCAGTTACTAATTTCTTTTTCATATAACTTTTCAGCGGCTTTGATATAAATTACCTGCAGAATGTTTTGTATCGAGCATGGAGAACTCTCTTTGGTAATTAGAAATTTGCCTTTTCTTTTTCATCTTAGAGCAAAAATAATCTTCAGGAGATCAGAGGAAGTTAGATTGACAACAAATTTTCAAGAGGAATGGAAAACTTAGAATGAGCCAAAGGAGGGAACACACAGATAATTCTGGACAGTAAAGAGAAGATAGGTAATAAAATGCAGGACAAATATACTTTAAAAATAGTCAGCACATTTAAAAAAGCAGTATGATTAATTCTTATTTTTGTTTCAATTTTTAGATATGTTTGGAGCAATCCCTAACTTGCAAAGAAATTGAAAATATAGTTAGCAAAGGGCCTCTTGTCTTCCTGTCCTGCTTAACATTCAATTGCCAACATGATATCCTATCACTCCTGAATAACGTGGGATGTATTTTCTGTATAACACAATAGCCAAAGTCAGGAAATTAGCACGGATACACTGCGGCCACCCTATTTCAGTCTTACGAGTGTTCCCAGTGACACTCTTCATGGGAGGATACCCAATGCAGGATCCCATGTTGCATGTCCTTGGTACATGTCTTGAGTGTCCTTAGGCTTCTTTAAACTGAAGTGCTTCATTCAGCCTTCCATTACTTTTTATGATTTTGACATTTTTGATGATCACAGACCAGTTATTTTGTAGAAATATTCCTCAAATTGAATCTTTTGGATGTTTCTTCGTAATTACATTTGGGCTCCCCGCCTCTGACAGGAGCACTTCTGAAGTGGCCCCTCTGTTCTTCGTGCATCCTATTATTAGGTGGCAATCGGACCTGTTATTAGTGGCATTTACATTGATCACTTGATGAAGATGGCACTGGGCTATTTTCCGCAGAGCTATATTTTCTGAATGACTAGGCATTTTTGTAGAAGAAATATGGTAACTTGTTGGAAAAAAAACTGTTTGCTGCAAGTGTTTAGCTGTGATTCTGTTGAATACACCATGCTCGTAAATCCCAGAGAGACTCTGACATTGCTGCGGGTGGCTGTGAGAGGCAGACAGCCACAGAGGGAGCTCTCGACCACGTGGTGTGGAAGTAACATGTGGATAGGAGCAAGCAGAAGTATGAAAGAGAAATACAGGGCTGGGTAAAGAGAAAGAAGGTATCTAGCTGACGTAACAACGTTCTACCGGAGGCTCAGACCAGAAATTGTGGAAACTTTTGATTCCCTTGGACTTTTCCTCAAGGGTGTTCAGTCCAAGATGGCCTCTGATAGTCTGGGATGGACGAGTCTCCCACCCACCGCCTGGTCTCTTCTGCCCCTGAATTATTCATCTTTCTAGCACTTGCACTTACCAACACTCTGTGCGCTCATTTTTTTGGGTCTTCTCCCCTAAATATCAACTCCAAGGTAAAAGGGACTTTGCTGTGGTTAGTACTTTATCACTAATGCCTGGAACAGCGCCTGACATATAATAACTGCTAAATAAGGTGGAATCAGTGGAGAGGCAGAGACACAACCAGGAAGACAGCAAGTGGGCTTGGGCCAATACGGAAAAGCCAAGTTCCAAGGAAGGCAGTGCTGGGTACTTTTCAACAATGACCTTTAAGAACATAAATTTATAAAAATAAAACTTTGGAATGTTGGGGTGAGACGCACTTTGGGTCTTGTCTCTGAAAGACGTGGTGGAGAAAGCTAGCTTGATAAGGCCAATGACCAACTGGACTTTTCTCTGCCTGCTGAGTGGATTTCTTTAACATCTGAGACAGTGCCAGGCAATCGCTGAAGCCAAGAAGAACGCAGAAACCATAGGGATTTGAACAGATTAAATTGTTGAGAAGGGAGATGGATTAAAATATTAACAGAAGGTAAGGCTTATTTTGTAGAGTAGAATTATCTTGGTTGGTCTAATCCTGGGGTGTCCTCTGAACGGAATTACACAGTTTGTACTGTTTGGAATGGTTCAGAGCAAGACAAGCTCTGTGAGATTCCTCTGTGTTGCTTCAGGTTTTAGTAAACACGTTTTTCTTTCCTTTAACGGTAGAAGTGGTGTTCCAATATGTAAAAATACATGTTGTTCATTTATTCATGTGTTGTGTTGCTATCAGTTGGGGAATTCGATTAATAAAGTTATCATGGACACTACTATACAAATTGTCTGTGGACGTGTCTTTGGCCTTCTTTTCAGAAAAGAATGAGTTGGATACATAGGTTAAGTATATATTCAAAACACGGTCAAATAGATTCCTAAAGTGGTTGTGCCCTTGTCTACTTCCACCAGAAGGGCACAAGATGGGTCTTCACTGGTTGGCTTGTACTTGGTGATGTCAGTCTTTCAAATTTTAGCTATCATACTGTGAGGCAGTGGCACCTTACAGTTTTAATTTAGGTTTTCTTGGTAGTGGGTGAGCACATTTTCATATACTGGGCATTCATATAATATAACTTATTTTTGGTGAAATCTGCTTAAGTTTTCATTGCATAAAGAATTTGGAATGTTTTTTATTTTATTCTGAGCGGTTAGTCTGCACATTAAGATACCATTCCTTTAGTAGATTTAGGTATGGTGAATTACTTGCTCCATTTTGGGTCTTATCCTTTTATTTTCTTAACTGTGTCTTCTGAAGAGCAGAATTTTAAGAATTTAATTAAGCCACTTGGTTGATTTTTTTCTCTCATGGTTTGCTTTTTTGTCCTGAGGCATTGCTATCCACCTCAAGGGTGTAAGGGTATTCTTTACTCTCTTAAAGGCTTTGTAGTTTTTCATATCGCAGAAAAGGTAATGGTAGATCTTTAAGTGTAGTATACAACACTTAGAAATAAACCTATGTGCTACTTAGCTGAGAAATATCAGAAAAGTTCTTAAACAAATGTCAAAACCTAAATGCGGCCATCTTTTGTTTTGGAACACATTTGAGGGCAGAATGACAATGCTCATTACTTCAGTCTCATTTTCTAGAGCTGGCATTTCAAAGGGACACGGATAAAGGAAACGTGAGTTTTTGAGAAATATGAAATACCTTTATATATATCTTGGACACTGTTAAGCAAATGGGGCAGAAACAGCTTTCTGTACCAGCTCAACAACATTCCTGTGACGTCCGTATTTCCTTTGACATGCTGATGGCGCCACTCATTTTGTTAGAGACGTGTTTCTCATTTATTTTTGTGAGATTTTCAGGGTTGTGTTTATTATTATTGTTGTTATTATTATTAATCTTTAGTAATTTTCTCTGATGCAATTTTAAATATATATATATATTTTTAGTACCGGCAAGAAAATTCCGTTCAGTGTATGCAACTGTTTTAGTGCTACTGTGAAGACACAGTCCCCACCTCACCGTGCTGCCACCAGCAGGAAGGGCCATCCAGAGCCTTCTGTGCACTTAGGAAGGAGGAAGTCTAGCTCACTTTATGCAGCACAAACCTTTTGGATATTACCCAAGAGCACCCGCTTCATTGAGCATCTCCTCCACATTTTTCTGAGATGCCTCTAGCACATGTGTGTGTGTGTGTGTGTGTGTGTGTGTGTGTGTGTGTGTGTGAGAGAGAGAGAGAGAGAGAGAGAGAGAGAAAGAGAGAGGTCTAGTTAGTTGCAAGGAATGGCACAATTTGTTGCCTTCATTCTCTCCTACCATGTACGTCCTGCCCACTGGGAAAATATGACGTTGTTGTGAAACATCATGGAGCATGAAATCCTCCCGGTGGAACTAATGGATGTGCGTTTTCTCTTTACAAGAGTATGTCAATTTCTGGAGCTCTAGTTTTGATCTGAAATGCCCCCCCATGGTCCATATGGTAAAGGTTTGTTCCCAGATAATGGCACTAGTGGAACGTGGTAGAAGTTGAGTAATGGTGGCACCTCAGGAGATAAGGTAGAAGTAGGAAATTAGGTCACTAGTGGTGTACCCTTGAAGGGGACAGCGCGACCCCCCATCCCTCCTTCTCCTTGGTTCCCTGCAGCCATGAGTTGTGCAGGTCTCTCCAGCCTATGCGCTCACCTCAACCTCTGGTGCTATCACATAGTCAAGCACTGGAGTCAAGTAACCATGAGCTGATGCCTGTGAGATCATGAGCCAGAATAAGCATTTCCTCCTTATGAGTTGTGTATCTCAGGTGTTTTGTCATAGTGATGGAATGGCAACTAACACATGGAACTGACATCCGAGTGAATTAGCAAGGTTTAATTCAACCCAAGATCATTGCTGCATAGCCACTTAGAGTTAAAACATGGACTCTGTTTAAGCCAGCTTTTTGTCACTGTGACTAAAGTGGCTAGAAGAGGAAAGATTTATTTTGGCTCATGGTTTTAGTAGTTTTAGTCCATGTTTGGCTAGGTCTATTGCTGAGGACCTGAGGTGAGGCAAGTCGTAGCGTAAGGGCATGATGGAGCTAAATTGCTCATCTAACAGCAGTCAAGAAGCCAAGTGAGAGGGAAGGAGATGGAAAGGGAGAGGCTAGGCACAAGATAATCCTTCCAAGTGTGCCCCATGCCATTGATTAGTAGTAAACTCTGAGTCAATGGCAATGGGTAACTTGCTGCAATGAATGCATTGGATCTAGCGCCAACCTGGGGTTGCTGAACAAGGAGCAGATTGGGAACCTGTGTGGAGGTGAGGGGGTCTCTCTGCTTGTGATGAAGCTATAAAGCAGGTGATTTGGGGTCAGTTCAAGAGGAGACACCACATTGAGGCTAGTAATTTAGCCAGTACTGCATTGGCAGGATGGAGGGGAGGGCGCTGATGCTGCTGAATGCCTGTAGTAGCAGGACGCAATCACACTGGAACAGAGCCATTGAACGTACTATGGAAACGGTGGAAAGGCTGGGGCCACACGAGTGTGGGAAAAGTTAGGCCAGTATGGCAGTTGTCAGAAGGTCAGGGGAGAGCCACCCGCAACCTCAGTCGGTAGCACTAAGGTGGCGGGCTCCCAAAGCTGTTCTTCCCACGAAGGAAGATTCTGAGTGTTCTCGCCAACTGATTCATCTGCTGCTGCCTCTGTGAGGCCTTGAGAAATCCAGAGAAGACATGAAGAGCTTTACCTGATGGAAGTGTGGCCCCTCCCGCCTCCCAGAACATTTGTTGTCATTGCCACACTACATGTCCCCAGGTACCTCCTACAGAGAAGAGACTTGGGAAATGTAGCTCCAGGCTTCTCTCTGCCACTCAGAGGGGTAGCACATCCATGGAGAATCAGGCACTTAAATATCCTGCAGAATTCCCATTTTCCACTACCAACATGATTTAGGGACTTTTATGAAGTCTCTGGTCTCCAGATTTAGAGAGTTGAGACCAGAAACCAAGTTGGAGATAACATTTTAACCCAGGTCACTCCGGTTTCCAGCCTTGGAGCTTTATGGCTATACATTGGTTCTGATTGCTATATATTAATATATCCTGGCTTATGCCAACTGCTGGCAAACAGAGAGTTATTAATCCAACAGTGACATTTTTCTCTGCACTAGACTTTCTGCCAAGCTTGTAAACTTTCATGAATTGATATCTTCAGAGAACATTGAGAAGAAATTCTGGAACTTGGAGAAATCTAGTCACCTTGAGACTGAAGTTTGGTAGCACCAAAAAAATTCATAAATATGTGTTGGACCCCCTTCTTTGGTGTACTTCATGTAATTTTATATTCAGAATGTGAGTTAATTCCTGAGTTAATGTGTTATAAGTGCCCTGTTAAAACAGTCTGTAAAATGCTGAGGTTTCCAGTATTGATTTCATTGTTTTATAAATGTACGTGATTATGGTTTAGTATTATACATATATCAGTTTTTGATATAAATCAATGTAGAAAACCAAATTATTATCTGACTAGATATATAGATTTTTGTTAAGAGAAGACAGTCACTGTAACTATATGGTCATGTGCTGGGAATAATTTGCTAGAAAAGTAGCAATGCATCAGGGAGGAAATTACCCTACTGCATGGAGCCTTTTATTCAGGCAAACATGCTCTAAGTGGAATATGGATTTTAGAAGAATTCAGAACTTTCCTGGCATTTTTTATTCGTAGTGTGTATGTGAAAAGAAGCCAAGCTCTTCCTCAGAGGACTGAGCAGAGAGCAGGGGCTGAGTGAGAGCCAGGCTGCAGGCAAATGACAGACTTGGTGCAACTAACATGCCAGCGACACAGGCCAGGCAAGGCTCTCCCCACTCATGCTGAGTGCCATCAAGAAGTGTTCTGGGTAATCTTCTATTTCTGGAGACTAAAATGTTAACTCAGAAAATGAAAAGGAAACCAGTTGAAAGTTGAGTAAAGAAGATATGTGTTAGTAACGTGTGTGCATGAACATGCAGACACACGTGCTTGAACACCCATACATGTATACATATAGACAAGCCATGCATATATCCAGGGACACACAGACACACAGACACACAGACACACACACACACACACACACATGCACACACACGCGTGCGCGCGCGAGTCCTGGCCATGCTGCACGGTGCAATGTCACACACTGAGCTGAGGACTTTATATAGTATTGAGTCCTCTGTTCCTTCCTCGAGGATGTATGTCATTATCTCGAGTTTGTACAGACCTCTTAAATTCACACAGGAAGTGTAGAATTGGGCTTTGAACCTGGGCCTTCCACACCATGATGGGTCCGTGATGTGTCAGCTCAACCAGGCTGAGCTCCTTTCCGGACACCCTTCTCTTGCTGTTTTTGGTTAGCACAGGGGACAGGGAGGGGGCTCTACCTTACAGCACAAGGCGCCTTCTGGCTGCATTCTGCATTGCGGCACTATTGCATTTTTGCACTTGAGGTCTTTGATCAACTAACTTTAGTTAATCAAAAAGGAAATTGTTCTGAGTGGGCCAGCTAATCCAGTGGATGGCCTGAGTGCGAGGCCCTCCCTGAAGTCGTTTCCAGGCTTTGCCCGTGAGCTCCAGCCTGCTTGAGATTTCCTGCTAATCTGCCTCCCGTGGACTAGGCTTCCTGGCTAGTGACCTTATCTGAGTTGGTCAAGTACTGGTTACAGGAATATGTACAGATGCTGTTTATCCTGTTGGTTTTTTCTTGCCTAGCCAAACACCCTTACTGTATTTCCATGATAATATTTCAATGAATTTTGCTCCAAAAACTATTTTCTTTTCATGCCATGTGATATCATACATTTTTACACATTTATGCCATTTATCTACACAGTATTTTTTATATAAAGTATATTTAAGAATAAAAGACAATGTATTATTCCACCTCATTTGTGAAAATCATGTTTTCCACTGAATTTGGGAAAAAGTTCTTAAAAATATTGTGCATTAGTGGGACCAAATATTAGAAAAATCTATCAAACTTTTCTTACCATTCAATATAATTCAGGTTTTTGAGTTTGATTTTGTGTTTTATTTCTAAGCCTCACCAATGTTTTATACTGGCTGCAATCGACTTCAGCACGGTATACCTTTCTTCAAAATCCAAATAAACTGCCAGGAACAAGTTGCAGCTCACGAGCGTCCAATGACACATTTAGAGGGTCTTGACTCAGCAGAAGCGCCGTGGTCTTTTCTGAAAGGCAAGCATCTGGCTCTCATGCGAGCTCGTGAGTGGTGTAGATAACTCAAAGTCAGGAGTCGAGCTGGTCCCAGGCTTCAGTGGGCAGCAAGATGGCCCGGGACGACTCTGGCAGTTTTTTGAAAATGTGTAAATCTTCCGTCAATATCTTACCAGTGCCACACTTTCAAGCTCGGTTTCATAAACAGGGCCCGTAATTGCAGTTTGGCTGGATATGCCTCCTACCCGGGGCTTTCCAGAATACCTAATGCGATAACACAAAAATAATTTATATTTGATTTGGTCTCGAGGTAGGCAGGTGGCGACGGGCCGCAGGAGCTGCTGCGCCGAGGCTGAGTGTGCTGGGCCGCAGGGCTTCCCTGTGGGTGTTTCTGGAGCTGGGCGCGCAGGAGCGCCTGGGCCAGCGTGACTATTGCGCGCCACTGTTTACTCCTCGCAGGGAGGGAGAACAGCTTGTGCCTGCTTGTTCTGCTTGTTAGTGTTTTCTGTTTTTTTTTTTTTTTTCAGAAAATCCTTGGAGTGGAGGGTCGGGAGAAGAGCTGAGGGGGTATCCAAGTGGTTAGAGCACCTGCCCAACAATTGCAAAGCTCTGAGGTCAATTCCCCAGCACCATACAAGCTAGACATGGTGGCATACACCTATGATACCAGCATTTGGGAGGCTGAAGCAGGAGGATTGCTGTGAGTTCGAGGCCAGTCTGGGCCACATAGTGAGTTCAGGACAGCCTGGACTGCAAAGTGAGATGCTGCCTCAAAAAACGGAGCATCGGTTCCTTTCCTGTTGTGCACCATCTATACCTGCCGTGTTCCTGCTTGGGGTTTGGGAACACAGAGAGACAAGGCGGACCTGCAACCCCAGCCATGAATGATAGAGTGCGTTGTCCTTACCTGGGCATCTTCTGTCTTGCCAGCATCCATGGAATAGCAGCAGGCGAGTGTTTTATTTCTAACTGTAGTAAAATCTCAAAGTAGTTCACATTTCCATGAACTACTTTGACTTTGTCTAGAACCATTGCAATCTGCTCTTCCGGAGCAGTTGATATTAACAATATGAACAACCACTGCGCAACACACCTGCTGAGCACTTCCTATCCTGAGTGTGGCGTCTGTGGGCACTTTACAGAAGGCTTTGGTGGGAGAACAGGACAAGTACTCCATTGGGCCATACGCAAGACAAAGTTGAATGTCTGCAGAAAGTAAGAGCTTGTAGATCTCCCATGAACAAGTATAGAATCAGGCAGGTAGGAGGCTCTGCAGGGACAGTACAGCTCCAGACACCTGACGACCACTTTCAGCATGTGACTGTGGTTTCCTTCACCTCTGTTGCTTTCTTCTATTCACGCTTAAGTTATCGCTTTGCATAGAAAAAAGCAGAAAACTCTAAAGATAGTCTCTTCTGCATCTCTTAGGCACACCTGTGGATTGTGTCTGCCATCTGTCACTAGCAGTGCTATTTGAGGGGTGGTCCCCACAGCAGCTGCATCACCTCCACCTAGAAACTCGGTAGAAATTCACACGTTCATTAGTTTAGGTTACAAGACAAGTTACAGAGGAATTCTGGAGGTGGGCCTCCCCATGGATTCCACCAGCCCTCCAGGTGACTCTGCTGTACTGGGCAGTTCCTCCTGGCCACAGCTGCATGTGATCAAGCCATACTCTCAGTTAAATCCATTCTTCCCCTCTGAGAACCCTTTTCTGTCTTCCCCTAGGGCACCATTCTAGAAGGTCTCTCCCCAGCATTGTCAAATTTTTCTTTTGTATTCTATCCTTGCTATCAACACACTGATTTTATGCTATTTATCCATTCTGAAGACGATAAACTTCTCTAATTTCATCAACGGCTGCACCATTTTCTTCTCCTCTTTGCAACAAAACTCCCCAAGAGAATTGTCTATACTCAATGCTCCAGTCTCTCTCTTGAGATTCTTAAACTACCCTGTGACTTCATTGAAACGGTCCCTGTCAATAGCAACGATGGTCTTCATACCACTATGTTGGGTACTAGGTCCCAGGTCCTGCCTTAGGTGACCTTTCAGTAGCATTTGGTACGATTCTTCATTCCTTTCTTTGATGTACTGTCTCAATAAGTTCTTCTATTTAGGCTCATCTCCATGATGACTACCTCATTATTATATGCCTATAATCTCCAAATTTATACCTCTAACTTAGCCCTGCATTGCCACCATGATATGCCCTTTGGATGTCTGATGGACATTTAACTCCCAACAGCTCTGAAATTACCTCTTGATATATCACTGTATCACCAGAGCGTGCTCCCTCCAACGTGCCCAACCTTCCCAGCTCTCTGCAGGTATGGGCAGGAAAGCTGTTTTTGACGTAACCCTGTCTCTTAGAGTCCCCATTCAGTCTCGCAGGAAATTCTATTTACTTTTCTTTCACAACACACCCATTATTAAATCACTTCTTTTTTCTTTCCCGCCAGCACCTTGGCCTGAGTGCCATTTTTGCCTGCATATAAAAAGAATACCCCCCCCCTTTTAAAAAAATCATACCTCCTTATAGTTTATCCAAAGTGTAGTAGCTAGAATGATCTTGTAGAAACAAAGGTTGGATACATTTCTTCTTTGCTCAAAACCCTCTAGTGGCTGCTCCTCTCACTCCATGTAAAAATCTAAAACCATTTTAAAGTTCAACCACCGTCGTGGGTCTTGTCCTTATACCCGACTGACTGCACTGCCTTTTCCTTTGCAGCCACAATGGCCTCCTTCATGTTTCTAGAATTTGGCCATGCACCCACCTTGCGGCCACGGGCAGCTTGTTTTCTATGCTCTTCTGTAGAATTTTGTGTGACCCCTTTCCTCGCCCAGTTCACATCTTTGCCCTCAGATCACCACGTGGGTGAGGTCCATCCCTGCACGCTCAGTGTAACAGACACTGCCCCACAGTCGCAGTCTTTCCTTTTGGCTCTTCTCTCGGCATTTGTTAGGATCTAACGTGTTACGTGATTTACCTGCTCAGTTTGCTGGTTGCTAGCTGCTCCCACTAGAATGCAAGCGCCACTCTGTCCTTTGCTCCCCATGGCACCGAGATCATTGCCTGCTCCACCGTTGCCTGGAGCTCTTGGCAGTGTTTGTTGAACCGATGCTGTTTCTTTCAGATCCATGAAATACAAGCACTTCCTCTAATCCCTCGGAATTAAAAGAAAGAAGATGAAACGAAGACAAAAGTGAGAAGATGGAGGGAAAAAGATGACAGTGGGAGAAAAAGAATGAGAAGAGAAAAGAGGAAGAGTGGGTGAGAAAGGAAGGAAAGAGGGAAAAAGATGAATGTACTTCAAGAAAGTAAAATAATCCTGAAATACTTGCTAATCCTTTGGCTATGGCTATGGCTAGAACTGAGTCTGTGAAGTTTTCAAAGCTAAGTATCTTGTCATATTGAATGAAACTTATGTTTTTGTCCCTAAGCAAAATGGAGAGATTAAATGTTGGCTCAGTAATTAGTAATGGCTTAACAATGTTAGTGTCTATGCAATCTTAGAATCTACCCTGTATATAAGCATTATTATTTAAGTTTAGTAGATTGAAACCTGAGGTAACAAGATGTGTTGCCGAGCTCACTTTGAACTGGCCTCTCTGGCTGCGTCCTGTGATTGCCCTGATGTATGATTGCCAATGGCTCTGAATTTACATGAATTTCTTCAATCAAACAGTACTTACGTTTTGAATTTTATATTTGAGAAGATGTCATGCTAAGTATTTGATACTTTTGACATTATTAACTCTACATTAACTCCACATTGCAATGGTCTTGTAAAATAGAATCACATGAAAAATAGCTAGTGATTGAATTACCCCAGAAGAAATTTGTGTTCAGAGAGAGGAAGAGAGAGAAAGAGAGAGACAGAGAGAGAGAGAGAGAGAGAGAGAGAGAGAGAGAGAGAGAAAGAGAGAGAGAGAGAAAGAGAGAGAGACAGAGACAAGGAAGAGAGACGAGGGAGAGAGACCAGTTCCGGCCTGTGAAGGTATCGGCGGAGAGGCCGGAGGATTCCGGCTTGAAGAACAGGTCTACAGAGAAGAGCAGGGAGGGAGATTTAAGAAGCCAAAGAATGGCTCACTGGCAGAAATGCTGACACGTCCTTGCTAGGACACAATTTGAGAAATAATACTGTGGAGATTAATTGTAATTTTGATGCATCCTGACACAAATGGAGACAAATGACTTTAATATGCATGCTGTTGGTAGCTTTACCAGTTAGTAAGGTAGATGAATAAGAATTCATAGTCACCTCATCTAATTAATGAATGAAAAGTTATTCTGTTGATGAAATCTGAGGTATAGAAGCCCTCTGAGGGCAGGATTCTGGGTAGCTCAGGCATCATGTCTCCAGACCTTTGTTTTCAGGTACCAAGATCGACTGTATCAAGATTTAGAAGGTACCATGTATGCAATGATATTTTTAGTAGTTACCAATTTCCTTAAAAATAGTTTCGGTATTTTTCTATGTTTTATTTTTTATTTTTTCTAAAAAACGATTTTTCCTGTTTTTTTTCCTAGCTGGTTTGCACCTGCTCTATGGGTCATCCTACCTGCTTGTCTGTCCTTAATTGACTGGCAGGATTGTTGCATGATCCTGAGGACACCATTCCCAGGCTTATTCTAGTGGACCCAGCCACACCACCAGGTTTCTCAAACCCTGCCCGCATGGCGCGCAAATCCATCAGGAAGCCAGCATGTTGCGAGGCAGCACAGACAGTTGCCCTCAGTTCCCCTGGCACAGGCCAGAAGCAAAAGTTCCATCCGGCAGGTGAGCAAGTCCCAAGTTTATGTCCCACCTGGTTTTCACACAGATGGGTGGCATCACATGATGTGCTCAGGGAGATGTCTTCTGCTACCGGCTCACTTTCTTGGTGAACTAGATGCTGTCTCAGGAAGCTTTAGCAGTCTTATAGCAGGTGATGAAGGACAGCAGGTATGTGTTGCATGCAGGTGCCTGGTTTAGGACACCCTGGAGCAGTTTGGCCAGCCTGGCTGATCTGGACTGTCCCTCGGAGGTGGGAAGCACAGCCTCTCAGACCACCCAGGCACTGATCTAATTGCACCATGGGTTGCTGCACAACCTGAACATTTACTGGTTCCCTTGGTATGTTACTTGGTAGAGATGCTTTGTATGAAGGGTAGGACAGAGTCTCATGCAGAAAACACACCACCACGTCCTTTGTTATTCCAGCACTTCAGGGGACATGGAACACGGACCGAGGTACTATTCTCTTGTCCAATGCTAAGAGACAAGGTTGTTAAGGAGAAGTGGCCAGGTTAGTATGAATGCTGAGTTAGTAGGCAGTATCTGAGAACTGAGCAATGTTCTAGACCTCCTTCCCTGACATGCTTTACAGGCGGGGGGTGGGGGGGTGGGGAGATGGGGGAGTGTCACTCTCTTGGCACTTTCCATCTCGGCCCTGTCCTCTACCGTGGCCCACTGACCGCCTTCTGTTCTGAGCTCATTTTCCAGGTCCACTGACAGACCTTTTGCGCCAAGCCATTGAACGCCTGTGTTCTCCAAGTGGCGCTGGACTCCTTTGCACTCTCTAATAATTGTAGTCCTCACACAAAAGCCCCTGAAGTCAGACATTAGGGAAAAGTTAGGACTCCTTCCTGCTGCAGCCACAGTCACTTTTTTTTTGTGCTAGGAAGACAGCAGAGAGCTGACGTTCACCAAGGGCCCGCTTTCCTGTAATGACTCCTCACACCCGGCCAGGCCTCTTGTGGGACACAGAGTAGTTCTTGACAATGAGACACAAAGGAAGTGGGGCAGGAACTTTTGGTCTGAGACACTTTAACAATTGGGTGAGTTTCTTAATTCTTCTGTTCTTCCTGTTGAACAATCCAAGGCAACACAACCCACATATAGAGGCAAGCGCAGCCTGGCTCCTTCAGCAGCCACGGGGAGATGCCCTGGAATCAGTGTGAGTGAAAAAGCTCACTGACCGTAAGCCACTGGGCTGTAGGGTGCATGTGCAGGTTAGCTTACTCAAACTTGTAAGCCATTCGTCCATGTTTTTCTCAAGTGATGAGCTCCGTGAGTCCTGTTGTGTTTCTATGGCGTTGTAGTAAGGAAAACAGAAATGCTACTGGAAAAATGACAGAAAGTCATTGAAAAATGGGAGATAGTCCATTTGTTTATAAATGAAAAAAACAGACTTAGAGAAATAGAAAAGGATTAATCAGAAATCCTACTTGAGAATATTCCCTTATCAGGAAGGAAAAAGAGCTCCAACTTTGAGATTCAATAGCCAATCACTCAGTTGGGAAGAGGAAGAAAATAGTTGCATACAGGTTCACACACACAAGGCTCATATATGAAGGGAAGAAAGGAAAAGAGAGAGCAAAGGACAAAATTCCACAGCAAAATTCATGAAAACATACATGGTCCCTACATCAAGGGTTGTTATAGGTTCTTGGTTCTTAGATCCTTAGTAGATGTTAAGTGAAATGGACTCTGCATGTAAGAAAGAGTGACAGAAGAAAAGTAGAGTGAAATGATGAGATCGATACCTGCTCCAGTCTCCAGGAAGGTACAGTCCACTCTGTGAAAACCAAGGCTAGAAAACGCCATCTTTTGAATTATTAGAACAGCAACATAGAGCGGTGACACTGAGGGTGACAGCTGGAGCGGCCTTCTCAGCTTGGCTGCCAGCGCTCTTATTCTGAAGATGAAGAGACTTCTCCACATTTGCCACTGTTAGAAGGGATGTACATAGGAACAGTATGTGGTTCCCTGACTGGGACGCTTTTCCAATCCCAAACTTTTTGATTTCTTAACCTGTCATCTGTATCGCTGTCGTAACCCTGAGGGTGCGATTGTGCAGCGCAGGACTTAATGGACAGGGAAAAGAGATGCTTAGCGCTTTAGGTCCATCGGATTTTTGACTCATTTAACATCACATGTATGTTTTCCTTCTTGATTCTGATTTTGTAGCTCCGTCCAAATTTCAGATTTTATGCTTTGTTAATTCCACACAATAAATGTTGAGGTTAAATAAGGATGGATTATCCTCATTCCCGGAACTTCACTTGTTGGTTGTGAAATATGGGACAGCAGGGGCTGGCGTGATTGTAAGAGTTTAATGTACAAAATCACTAATCCGGTGCTTAACTATAGGGCCACAAAGCAGGTGGATGGTAATTACTGTGGCTCAAGCTGTAGAACTATGAATGATTTTCTAATAAATCTGCAATAACCTAATTTATACATGATGACAATTTAAGTAACAAGAGAACCTCAAGAAGTAAATATTTTAGGTAATGAATTAGCCATGCAAGGTTCGTTCATGAATGTTAATTAGAATGCTGAGGTTAAATTTCTCTGTGTTGTGAAGTCAGCTTATGCTAAGTCATCAAGTACATAAAGACTAAAGATGCAGAGTTTGTGGTTTGATTTCCTGGCATCCCTTCCTACCAAAAATGTGAGATCACTCATCGTGGTCAAATAAGTAACTCTATTCTCTGTTTGCTTCCAGGAAGAAACACCCAGGGTGCTTTCCTTGGGTGCTGACATGCAGAGCTGCACAAGGTTCACATATCCTCTTGTGGTATCAGGTTAAAGGACTAGGCATGTCATTGTTACTGCCATGATAGTTGGAAGACTTTTCCCTTAGATGTAGTTCACCGAGGCCAACGGTCAGAAGACAAACAATGTTCCTGCGAAGACACTGGTATCCAAATCTCTGGAAACTGAATACATTGCTTTAGTAGATGACATTGGATTTTGTGTGTGAAATGAGCCTAGGGACCTCACATTGAAAGGATATATAATAAGAGAAAGTGAAGGGCATACACAGGTGCCATCAGTGCCTTCCCTGCCTCCCTTTGTGTGTGTGCCAGCGGAACGTTCAGGTCTGGGCAAGCATCAAGGTGCATCTGCAGCCTGAGATGGTAAAGTTACCTCCTAGCGGAAACTCTGTACCCACAGTTGCCCAGCAAGCTCCATCAAGGCACCCTACCCTTAGCAATGATGACCAGGAAGGAGGCCCTATGTGTAGCTGATGGTCTCCCCTATTCAAAGGAGACCCTTTCCAAATGTTCCTTAGGAGTCAGCACAATGGGCTTCCTGTGCCTGGCCTTGAACACGAGGAAGGGGCCACAGTGCTCTTGAATTGGGCTGTTTGGGCTGGAAAAGACAAGAATGTGGATTTTTCCTAGCACCTACAGAAAGGAGGTATCTTAGTTAGATTTTCGCCACTGTGACTCAATACCCAACATCTACAACTTAAGAGAAAAATATTTATTATAGCTTATAATTTTTGAAGGTCTACATCTGTTTTTGGGTGGGCAGCTGGGGAATGGTAGAATCATATGGTGGGGCTGGAGCTGGAGCTCCAGTGAGGCAGAGATCCTCACAGTATACCAGAACAGAGAGACTGGGAAGAAGGGTGGAACCAGCTCACGCTCTTCCAGGCCCTAAACATCTACCCCTTCCAGCTATACCCCACGTCCTAACCCTACACAGTATTCATGGGAATGTGAGTTTTTTTGGGGACACTCCAGATCACCCAGCTAGACTTGTGTGGGATTTCTAATCTACAAAGATGTAGGATAACCAATCTATGTTGTTTCAGGTGCCATATTTGTGATAATCTATAACAGCAGCAATGGAAAGTTAAATACACTTACAGATAAAGCCTAAATCGTTCACTGCAGGGTCTCTACTTCCTGTACTAATGAATGAGAGAGTAAATGAATGAAAAAAACTACTTGTTATTTTAGGTGCGCATCAACTTGAATCAGATTTAAATATACTTCTGGGAATCTATTGTCTTATGACAACTGAGACTCAACATACTGTCCCCGAAGTATTGCAAAATCTAGAAACATTTTTTTGAGGAAGGCTTACCCATATTGACTATAATCTAGAAGAAGAGAGGGTACTTCAGTCCGTGCAGAGCCTGTGCTGGGTCAGGTCTATCCTCTCTAAAATTATAACCCAAATTCCTCCCTCTCTGTCTCTGTTTTCCTCCCTCCTGAGTTATCGGCACTGGGAATGCTATGACCATTATTCTACTTCGCTTGTTCATCTCGACTCCTGCAATACTGGAATGCCAACTTCATGAAAGCAAGAGGCTTTGCTCAGACTGGGCTTCCAGATGTGACCCTTGATCACAGTTTTCCCGTTAAAACACCAACATTTAACAGGGCATTGAAAGGCTTTATCTGGGCCTCCATCAGGGCTCTGGTGTTCTCCCCTTGTAATCGACTCTTATGTGCTGGCCCGGTCCTCCTAGTAGGAGCAGCCTTGGCTTAGAGAGACAGTGCTGAGTCCATGATGGCTGCTTCTTCCCCCTTTGTCCTCAGACAAGCTGCCTGAACCTCTGAGGGGGATGAGCAGGGGTGGGAAGGTGGCCCAGAGGGATCCTCCTGTAGAAGTTCCTCCACATGCAGCAAGCTGCAATCAGCCCCACTTTTAATCCTCACTGCAGCTCCAGAGCCTGAAATAGCTGCCGCCACATAGAAGGCTCTCCACAGATATAGGTCAATGAGGCGTGCAAGCAGACTTTACCTTATTTCATCTTCAGAACAACTCTAGAGAGTGTTTATGGCTGCTCCGCTGGGAGTCGGAGATGCGTTTGCCAGGCTGGACTGCTTCCTGGGTGGCCACACTGGGGTCCCAGGCCAGTGCAATCTGTATAGTAGGCTTTCCAATTTAATATTTATCTAATTCTTTAAGATAAGCAGTTTCTTATTGTGCCTTGTGATTTTCCAATAATTGCTATTCTTTCCTCTTTCAACATTTGAAAGGACATTGTTGTCACCGCCCTCCCGCACGCCCACCTTGGCAGGCGAGCTTGTGCACCCCTTTGCTTCCCCTCATTATAAGCTCTGTGTCCTTCCAGCTCCTTTTCCGTTCTCACCATGAAGTTTAATAATCTCTATAAACTTTTATCTTGCCTTTTATGTGGCTGCTGCTAAATCTCTTACGCTGTCATTTTAACGACTCACTTTTACACCTTTCCCAATTCGTTTCCACCTCATGGTGGGGAACCTGGGGCTTCTCTCTTTTCTAAACAATGATCATGCTCTCAGCCCAGTAATCCTGTTACATCACACTGGGATATTGGGATAGAGACAGATTTTTGGGCTAAACACAACTCTATCACGAGTCCTGAGAGTTCCCATCCTCTGACAACTTAAAGATGCACAAATTGTGTTTTGATGGCATCTGTGCCCTTGAACTTGAACTCATGGCAGTGCCGTTCATGTGGTTCTTAGAAGTCGTCTTCCCGCTCTGTGTTTTGATGCGTCATGCTTGAATGCTCTGTATGTTCCCATAGGACTCTACCTTCTTTGGTCATAGTTCCTGAAAATTATGCTTAGCGTATGTCTAGCACCGAGTGTGATTACTAGCTAGTCAATGGATAAAATAGATAAATGTTGAATTGTGTTTCAAACTTCTGTGTAATTTATTATGTATTGTAGTTACCCCAGGACTCATGCACAATTAAAAGGAGATAGACGGTCTGCCCAATGTGCCCCTGCTGCTTCTACATGGGAAAGGGGCAGTGATCTGGGTGGACCAACACGATCACCAATTGTGCTTGAATAACTGTACTGGAAAGTTGGTAGCTTACTCAAGGATCTGAAGGAGGTCTTTGACTCAGGACTTCACACAAACCACTAGAGAATTTATCAATAGATGTAACCCATTCTTTGTAATTGAGCACAGTTTATTCCAGGACAGAGCTGATTGCAGACTTATCTAAAGGTCGTTATTGTCCTGAGTGTCTCTGTGTCTTATACTGGTCTATAGCAATTTATGAGACAGTCACTTTTATCTCAGAGTTCATACGTGTTACAAAGAATATTATTAGTAGATGTTCTATAACAAAAGTGCCCGTGGCAGATAGGTTTGTAACATGGCTGGTTAAGTACATTTCATTATTATGGGATTTCTTCAAGCCTCTCATTCTGTGATACTCCTTGTTAGGAACTCAGTTGAGCTGTAGAGAGCTAGCTGCCAGGAGCTAGAGGACCCAAGGAAAACAAGGCAAAATGAAAGCAACAGTCGCTTCCACCTTATTTTCTCCAGAAAAGCTTAGAAATTAAGAGGCAGACTGGTCAGCAGATTTGCTCATTGCCAAGGGTCCTCGGACTGATGGATTCACCAGTTTGATGTGCTTAGGGTTTGGACAAAGGGAGGAGGCAGGGCTAGAACTAGAAAAGTATGGAACACTGAGTCAGCATGTCCGCTAGCTTCCCTCTGCCCTCCACTTTTAGAGAAGTATCCTGGGGTGTTCCCAGGCCAGGAGTACAGCTGTGTGTGAGAGTAGGACTAGCTCAAGGGGCCTAGGTCTTTACCACGGCGCTCCCAAGACACAGCAGTGACTCAATGCACCACACCTGGTATGGGGAGTGTGGCCTCCCCTGGGAAGTCTTCCAGGTAAAATCTTTGTAACTACCGTAATAGAGACAATTGGCATGAGGCATGGGTCTTGGTCATTTCATGAAATTGCCCTGTATCTGTGTCATCATCCAAACCACAAAAAAGTGTTTAGTGTCAGGAGTCTGACTGGCTAAAGTGAATTAATTTGTTTCTGTCCAATATACTTTAAGCTTATAAAGAATACAACCCTAACTGATAGTTTATCAAATGCCTTTTCAAAAGAGTTTTTTACTTTTGTTTGTCAATACCTGTTTGCAAAATTCCATTGTGCAAATAAATCTAAAAGGGTCCGAACCAAGCAGGATTTGGTAGAGTAATGGCTTAGGGCAATGTTTTGTATGGTAGTTTTTACTCACGAATTCTTTCCTCAGGAGCCATCTTTTGGAAAACATTCCTAACTAGAAGTCAGAGTGGGCCCTGTGAGAAAGTCAGTGGGAGTGCACAGTGGGCATGCTCTTGTGCTCCCGAAGGGCTGGCTCTGGGGTCTTCGACTTAGTCTAATGTACTTTAACAACCATGGGCTTGCTAATTCATGGTTTTAGCAGCAAGAGCAATGACAGCAGCAGCGATGGTAGCAGTCCTGCATCTGCAGCCACAGCAATGTTTACTAAGCACTCCCAGGCTGGGAGCTGGGGGGTGGTACCGAGCATTTTATGTAGGTTGTCTGAATCCTCAGGACAACCGAAAGGGCCAGTGTAAGGTTAGGGAGCAGTTTCCAAAATCATATTTAGTCTGACATTGATTACTGATTTGAGGGTCCCCAAGATGACTTTCAGTTTTCAGGTTTTGCTAGAAGGACTCAGTGCTGTTACCTTCATGTAACAGCCACAGACAGTACTGGCTTCTCCCAGCAAAGCCATGCGACAATATGTAGGGTTTTGCCAGCCAGGAAATCTGCCTGAACCTCTGTGTGCAGAGTTCTGATTGGGAATTAAATATGCGTGACTGTCCCTTTCCGCAGCCTTCTGGAGGCTGAGCTGATACCTGCCGCCCCAAACCTCTTTTGCCAATCATGTCCTTAGGTTATAGTGTGGCTCAGCACACCAGGCAAACAAAGACAAGTTTATCCATCATGATTTCCAAGGACTTAGAGGTCACTTCCCAATATCCAAGGACAAAGACCCAACCTCCCCCTTGGTCAAGTTAAGTTATGTACTGCACACACAGGCTCTATACTTTAATTTTACAGATGAGGAAACTAAAGCTTAGAGAGATTAATACTTTTTGATTGATGAAGTTGGGTCCTTAAGTTCAAGAATGTGATTCCATAGGATTATCTCATAGCCTTCTTTCTTACAAACATTTTAACTGAAAAAAAATACTGTTATACTTAACCTAGTGGTTAATTTAAACCTTAAACCTAGCACACATGCTATCAAATAAAGCACAGTCAGATAAACTTACAGCATAATCCTGTTGCTCATCGCCCTTTAGTCCCAGTTAGGAAAATGATGTTCTTGTTCCTGTCCATGTGGCCGAGGTCACTCCTGTCCTGGCATGGACCCTCAGAACGGCTGGCCAGTGTGCTCAGCTTCCCCAGGTGACTCCAAGCCGCTCAGGTCTGTACTTGCTCAGCGTTCAGTCTCTGTAGTCTCCACCAACTTCATTTATATTACTCTTGCTGTTCTGTTCTTTAATTGTTGATTCCACAATGCCAGGGTGAAACTTGCTTCCAACCCAAATGTATTTGGGAATGCTTGCTACAAAGCAAGGCTGTCCGCAAGATGCCCATGACGGCGGCTAATTGTTTCTCTTTTGTACTGCTATCTTTGAAAAGTTTTAAAAAGACACCGTTTGCTCTTCTGTGTTCTACGATGATTATGAGACTCCCCTGCACCCCAGAGCTACCTCCTGTGCCTTCTTTCTTAACAACCCCCCGTTGTGGCAGTGACTGTAGCCGCACGCACAGCACCGGGTGCATTGCCTGGGCTTTGTAATTGTTTATGTAAGTTATAGTGGCCACATTTTCTCAGCCAAAATTTGGGACACATGGCTTAGCCAGAATGACTATGCATATGGGTACACAGGACATAATATTTCTTTCCCAGAAAATCTGAGACATATGGTTTCCATATGTACAGAATATATGGCCTCTTGCATGTCTATTTATTGAGGCATTTCTAGTCACGTGACTGTGTGAGGATAGTAATGTGATTTTTATAGTCTCTGCCAGGGGCTTTCATTTGGAAAAGATAGTCATCATTTCTGCTTATGGTGAAATTACTTCTCAATTTAGTGACCAGCTTTACTGTATAAGTTATGTATCTTGGCTTTGATGTTCCTTAGTGAATATATTTTCTCATTTCTATTTAGGGATCTGTGTTCTGTCTAGGCAAAAAAAAAATAGGCTGTGTGTATTCATTTGTTCTGAAAATGTCTGTGGAGGAGGTTGGTTGGTGGCAAATGATTTCAAAGTAGGTGCGTGGGGTGGGAGCTCTGCAAAATGCATGGAAGTTTATGAAGTTATTTCCCTTCTGGGGTCAATGAACATGAGTGTTTTGAGAGACAAAGTCAACGATGAATCAAGGGAGGGTAAGAAAATGGCAGAAAAATGAAACCATAAGGCTCTGGAAGACTTTTTCTTCTTCTTCTCACTTTCTACCCTTCATTCTGCACTCAGAGAGTAATGGAGAAAAAAAAATTAGATGGCTGTCACCCATAGCAGAGCAGAGAGCAGGGATAGGAAGTGGAGAACGCATTGAGGAGACCTGGGAGTCTTTATTAAATGTGTTAAGAATACGCATAGTAAATGTTTACTAATAAAAATTCCGTCGGCAGTAATGAATGGTGTTTTCTAGCACACAGAATAGCTTCCTAAATAAGGAAACGATTGTTTATCTGATTGGAATAACTGAAACAAGAAGCCATCAAAAGAAAAACAAATCTTTTTGTGGCATTTAAACCACATTGGATACGATGAAGCTCATCATGGGTGGTAGGTGGCTTCCAGTACCTTGCAGGTCTCCTGCACGACATTGACCTTCGGATAGCACATGACATCAAGTTTGGAAGAACCAAGGAGATCAGTGGAGGTGCCAGAAGAGGCTCCTCTGCTTCTCTCTTTCAGTAGGGACTTTTCAACCAAAAATACGCCCCACCCAACACTCTTTGTTTTTTGGTAATAACAGTTATCCAACACCTCTTTCCAATTTAGTTTTCACCTTTGACCCACAAGGTATTTTTTAATATTAATTTTTCTTCCATGTTTTCCATTCTGTAAAGGTAACTTTGATGAAATCTTTTAAATAATTTTTTTCATTATTCTTAGTCTGAGGGAAAAAAAAATCTCAGCAGGGTCCGCATGCTGTTTTTTTCTGATACCTATTATCTCAAGCACCATGTCCAAAAGTCCCAGGCTTTTAGGACCTATGCTAACCATGACCTCCTCAGAGAAAGCTCTTTCTTTTTGTTTGCTCTGGTTAATTCATTCTATAATGTCAAGTCTCTGCTCGTTTTTCCCCTCCCGGGAAACTTCTCTGACTTTTTTGTCCATAGATTAGGCCAATCTTCTGTAGACTCTGATAGCATTCTATTTTCTTATGATATTTAATATAAATGTGAATATCTTCCCCTTTTTACTGGACTAACAGATATGTCATCTTGTTCGAAGTTGCCTTGGGCTACATGCAACCTGTGGGATGTGGGTTGGACAAACCAGCTTACATCATGCTGTATTTCAAATATTTGCTAGGTTTGGTGATACATAGGCTAACAAGATGACACTTGTAAATTTTCTTTAAACTTTACAACATTTTTGGATAATGACTTTATAATTTAATTGTGTTAATTATTAGATATTTTATATGTGGCCTCTTCACTCATTGTAGTCCAGGATAACCAAAAAGTTGGACACCTATGGTGTAGAGTGTGTCTCATGGCCTGGCACACAGCATGGTGGAGACTATGTGCACACGATCTGGGACAAAACAGAGTGCACACTACGCATTCATGGCTTGGCAGAGAGTTTGATGTAGACTGCGTGCCCAAGTTGGGACGTAATATAGAGTGTGTAGAGTGTGTGCTCATAGCCTGGAACATAGTACGGTGTTGACTGAGTGCCCATG
Organism: Ctenodactylus gundi; assembly: GCA_004027205.1. Classification (NCBI taxonomy): domain Eukaryota; kingdom Metazoa; phylum Chordata; class Mammalia; order Rodentia; family Ctenodactylidae; genus Ctenodactylus; species Ctenodactylus gundi. The sequence continues at coordinate 67,946 of PVKB01005022.1, read as the reverse complement.
GCCTGGTATTCAGTGTGGCATGGGATACTTAGTTCTTTTATTGTATGGATTATGTACTCAATTAATTTTCTAAAGTGAGTGAACACTTCCATCCTTGGGTTGGCTTCTTTTAGGGCCCAAGTGCAGGAATTGAAGCCAACTAGAATTGAACTGTGACCCCAAAGGGCCTTGGGACCTATTTCTCATATCCCTAGGACAGTGATTCAGGAAGAAAACAAAGCCAGGTTGGTGCTGGCTTGAAGAAACCCCAGCGCTTGTCATTCTTCCTTATGCAGGGCGGGATCACCTCCGTGGTCACAAGGTCTGTGCATTATTGGGAGCCAAGGGGAGAAGGAGGCTCCCAGCACGCTGCGTCAGGCAGCGAGGGGCCAGCAATGGCTGTGTGTGCTGTGCGCTTGCTGTTCAATGCACTGCACATGCCTCTGACACGGGCACCCCAGTGTTGGGGTAGAGGGCATGACAGAGGATTTAACACATGTCTGTCTAGTGCCTAAAGTGAGTATCTCTGAGAAAGTGCAGGAGAGCAGGATCTGGAAAGACAGAATGAGATTTGCCTGGAAAGAAGCACAGAACGACAGAAGTAGTAGCCCGGGTCTGGTGGGCTGTGGCTGTGGAGCATTCTGGGACAGACTGGAGAAGCAGAGCCGAGCGCGGGAAGTGAGCTGGAGGACGCGGAGGCTGGGTGGCTCGATTGCTCTGCGTTTGCTGCCGCCTTTCAGGGTAGGCTGACCCCGACGGACTGAGGAGGAAACAGGGCTGGTGGGGCCGAGGGCAATGCTACTGCAACAGCTAATCACCTGGGGAGACGCAGGTGGACCCTCAAGGCGAAGCTCCTGCGGCAGGGGCATTTGGCAAGGGCTGGCATGCCTCAGCAGCACCAGAAGTGATGCTGAGGGGCATCTAATCTTGGACCTCACAGCCAGCTTCCTCATGTGAATTAATGACACTCCAAAACCCTGCTCAGGCTGAGAGTTCACCTCCTTCAGAATGTTCGTTTATACATTCTTGGGATGTTTGCACACGAAGGTACACACTGTACATACATGTTTGTGCACACGCATCACATATGCATGTAGGATACTAACAGATTAATAATTTGACTGCTTTAGAAAAAATTTGCTTACTTTTCATTAAGAAGGTAAAAGCTGGGCCCCATAATCCTGGCTGCCTCCCGAAGACAGAGCTGCCTTCTGTCCTGCTGGACACCACCAGGAGCTCGCTACTCAGGTTTGGGAACAGGAGCAGAGAGAGCTGGGGCTTTTCCCCACTAAAAGCAGACAAAGTTGGAATTCGTGAGACGATCAAGGAAAAGAGAAGGATCAGGGGTAGAAGAGAAAGCTTGCAGGTGGGACCGTTGCTGGTGGCTTCCCATATCCTAAGTCACCCCAAGTACACATTTCAGTGCCCCATGCTGGCTTCCCTTGGTGGGCAGCGGCTAAGGGCGGGGCTTGGGGCCTATTTCTGTGCACTGTGAGTTGGAAGAGCCTTTGCAGAATGACAGACAGATGAGAAGGTCATGACAGATGGACCCTCCTGGACTGCTGCCTGCTGGGGACCATCACATACCAGGGAAGCGGTGGGTATTTCAGCCAGTGTTGTCTGAGGCTTCAGGGCAAGTAAGAGTCCCATGACTCTATGCAGACTGTGCACCTCACACCCAGAAACCGGGTATAAACAATGGACACAGAGCTTAGAGGTGAGAAGGAGGAAAAATGGAACCACAGAGTTACCTTTCTGCCAGTCCCTCCCTCCAACCCACACATGGTTTGTGTTATTCTTTCCAAAAGTTGTTTCCTCAAAAAAGTAGCCAACAGGTGATCAGTAGTGAGTGTCTCTTTAGGTCAGTACATGTATGTTCATGCAAACATCTCAACCTTGAAGAGAGCCTTGGGGCTAATATCCACAGAGGGCTTGGAGCCCAGTAAGGTTTATGGAGCCGTTCTGAGCCCAGGGGGGGAGTTTTCTGTGGTCCACTCTTCCGTCCACGGGTGACCCAGGACACCTTGCTAGAAGACAGCCCTGGTTTCACTTATAGCTCTTTGTGGTCCCCTCACTGAGGGTGACTCAGTGCTCATTCTGACTCAGGGTGCTACTCTAGACAGTGTGGCTATTAGGTATGGCTGGGCCTAGGCCTGTCTGGTTTCTTTCCCCAATCTGACATTTACTAGCTGTGTCATCTTAACTAGAAAAAGCAGTCTCTCTGTGCCCTAGCGACCTACACTGAGTCAAGCTACTGGGAATCCCTGACCCCAGCAGGGTGTGCAACATAGAAATGTGACCCCGGGAAGCCCTTGGCATGGTGCCTGCTGTGGAGCAAGCCTGGGAGATAGGCAGGAGCGTGATGGACTTCACAGGGAAATGATATGTGGACCTGAATGCAGACCCAGGAGCTTTTATTCCAGGAAACACTTGTTTTCAATTTGGTAACTTTTGACTCTTTTCTTTTTCTGCTCAAAAATAATTTCTGTGTTTTGTTTACATAGCACCTGTCAGTTTACTACTGAAGTGAGCTATTTTAGTTCTAAAGTGATATTTTTGCTCCTAAACAGTGAAGAAGCAGAACCACTCCAGAGGTTGCAAGCCAGAGAGGTTGTGTGAGTTCACACGCGCCAGCCTGCCCTTCACCAGCGTGACGTGGCGCGTTAACAGGGGCCCCTCTTTTTTCTGACCCTGGGAGCCTTCAAGCACCGCTTATGCCACAGGCAGCTCTCCGCTATCTTCCAAAACCATGGCCAGATGTAACATGCCATTTCCAAAGGAAACTCAAGATCAGGTGACCTGGGCTCAAGTGTACTGACCTCTCCTTGGGGATGAGTGGCCGCAGCTGGCAGTGTCTCCTTACCTGGGAGACAGTACTGAAGAAGGCCACATGCGTTTTTTGCTTTTGACAAAAGAATTTATCGTTGGGAATTGGATTTCTGATGCAGCGTTATTTCAGGACTCAAACAAAAAGATCCAGGAGCAGACTGTGGAACCCGTGCCTAGTTTAAATGGAGTCTGACATATGGAACGGCATTAAATGTCCTCCGTACGGCTCTGTGGGAAGGACGCATCTTCCTTCGGTTATGTAATTGTTTATCCAACTGCATGGGCATAAACAGGAGCCTTTGTTCTCCGACTTGGAAAAAGAAATTCAATTTGATCTCCTTTTATACGGCATGTTCGGTCTCACAGGAAGATTCAATTATTCCCTTACTTACAAGGCTATAAATGAGTCTGCTGGGCCGGTTCCTGACACAGGGCTCTTATCATTATTCACATGAATTTCACTTTTCTAAACTGGTCCTCTGTCTCCCACTCCTGGAGCCTCGCCAGCTTTCAGACGAGGATTAAATAATCCTTTGCTCACAACTTCCTACATGTTGTGCTATTTTGTTCTTTCCCAAATGTCATCCTTTGCTCACACACACACATTTCCCTTGGGTGAGGATTTCAAATGTCCCCGTGCCTCACTTCTCTGGGATCCAGCCAAGGAAGGGCAGCTGGGCTGCTGTCCAGGACCCTGGCTGTGCAGCTCATGCTGGGCTCCAGTCGTTTTCTGCACAGGAAAGCAGGGATCCACGTGCACCCCAGGGGGCCAGTGTCCCAGGGGAGAGGCGGAGCGCATGAGCCAGAAGGAATGCCCCAGAGAAGGAGACACATGAGGACACCTGGCACCGAGGGCGGGCGGCCTGGGAAGCCTGGCAAGTGAGTGTCTTTCTGCGTTGACATCTCCCCTTACATTTGCTAAGAGACTCATGCTGAATTATTTCCATGTCCTCAAAGTGCCTGGAGGACAGGGGTGGGGTGGGCAACAGAAATCATGTGGTTGTCTCCGGCGCCTTAGGCACAGTGCATGCTGAAGACACATTGGGTCGCCTCACGTGAGGATCCTGGGAGAAGAGTTAAATATAAGGAGAATTAAGACACGCATTATTTCCTACCTCCCCGTGGAAGGGAGTTAGATCCCCGATGTCCCCATATGGTTTGAGCATATCTGGGCAACATCTAGTCACTAGCTATCTCACCGGATCTCTGGCTTGTGTGCCTTCTGGCACTGGCACCGGGGCGATGCGTTGGCCTGCACGGACTGTGGGAGTGTCTTCCTGTGTATCACTCACTTGCTCCAAATTCTCCCTCAGTGTGAAAATCTCTGCTTTGCATGCTGGCTCTCAGCCCTGCAGTACTTGATGGTGGCCTCCCGCGGGTTAAGGTGCCGTTATAGCCACACCCTGCCCCACCACATGGCCAGAATCTCTGGGATGTGGAAACCCCGTTTCACCTAGAAGAGACAGGTGGGCCCTTAGGCGCTGAGGCATTTGAGTGGAAATCAGGCATTCTAGGCAGAGGCGTTTAGGAGGCAGCAGCAGGTGTGCCAGCCTGGAGCTTCGAGTCAGCGTGTCTCAGAAATGGCAAAGACTCCAGTGGGATGGAGGGCGGTGGCACGGTAAGACAGCTGTGCACAGAGGGACAGGGCCAGTCTGCACAGGGCTGTGGGAAGTAAGCTCAGTTTGTGTCCTTAGTCAAAAGGCCCTCTGGGCCTTACAGATGGGAGGTGATGTGGTCAGCTTTGCTTACTGAAATTACTTCTCAGGTGCGACATGCAGAATGCACTGGCAACTGTCGGCTAGTGACTCTGAGAACAGGGCTTGGCCCAGGGTGGGAGCTGGGGAGTAGAGAAGGGCCTGGCTCTGAGGGGGACCGACACGTCCTCACGCACAACTGGATTTTAGGGTGAAGGGCATGATTTGCACATGGTGTGCTGGGAGCTGGGTGGGAGGCGATGCTGTTCTCTTGGGACACAGAAGAGGTGGCCTTCTTTCTTTTTCAGGAAAGAAGACATGTTCCGATGTGGACCTATTAGATGGGAGGTAGCAGGGGGCCACCACAGACCAGGCACAGGTGACACAGTGCAAAGTGATCTGCAGATGACACACAGGGGTGCAGAGAGTTGTGGGACTCAGCACTGAGGAAGGGCTGGAGATTCACGCGGAGTGAGGTCGTTCCTGCAGAAAAGAGGTTAGCTAGGAGAAGGAGCCTTGTGTATTGGGGTTCTGGATGCTGTTGCTGTGGGGAGAGCTGAGAAGATCTGTCTGCGAGGAGCCTGAGGGAAGTCGTTCACAGAGGAGGAGGGAGAAGAAGAAAAAGAGAAAGGGAAGGGGAAGGAGAAGGAGGAAGAGGAAGGAGCTCTTTAAAAGAGCAAGGTGGCCCTCTTTGCTAGCCCAGGCTGCACTCTGAGCTCAAAGCCCACATCCCACCACGTGCACAGAGCAGCCTTCCGGGTGTGATGTAGGCAGCCCCTACTGCGCACGTCTACATTGACTTTTTTGTCTGCCTTCCACAGGATGCTCCCTCTTGCCTGCTCTTGGGGGATCATGCTAGATACCCAGAAATCTCATCTAACCACTGGTGGAGGGCCCTTCATCTGCCCCTCACGTACACCTCCCAGATGTCCTGCTATCTCACTCACTGCCCAGACTTAAGGACGCACACCGCAAAGACTTGGTAGCTGGTCTCACTCCATCTGCCCTCCCCTGCTGCTGACCCATCAACCTCATGGCACCTATAGGAAAGTTTTGAAAAGAGCAAAGCTGGTTTGTCTTTCCTGCTTGCAAGCCGCCAGTGGCCTGTTCTGACCCGGAAAAGTCCAAGTCCTTCTGCGGGGTGGGACCAGGCCCAGCTCAGGTAACCCTTCTGCAGTTTGCCGAGTGCCCCATCTTGTTCTTGGGACCACAGTGGCCCTTCCAGGTCCTCGAGTGTGTCACTCTTCTCCCTAACCTGGCACTTTGCTTCATTGGTTGAAGCATACTCCACTTTCCTTAGGCAGGAAAATTCCTACATGTTCTTCAAGCACCAGCTAAAATATCGTCTCTTCAGGGAGTTTTAGTCTTTATCTTCAGACAAGAGAGGCGTTGCATTCTAGGGCAGTGATCAACTGTGAGTCCTCTCTCTGCTTTATCGGGCTTACCACTATTAGGGGCTGGAGGAATGGCACAGTGGTTAAAGCGCTTGTCTTGCAAGCCCAAGGCCCTGAGTTTGATTCCCCAGCAGCACATAAAGCTGGGTGTGGTGGCTCGCGCCTGTAATCCCAGCACTCCAGAGGCTATGGCAGGCAAATTGTACTGAGTCCAAGCCAGCTTGGGCTACTCCAGTGAGTTCAGGACCAGCCTTGGCTACAGAGTGAGACCCTATCTCAAAAACAAAACAAAACAAAAATCAAAAAAAAAAAAAAAGAAAAAAAATAAACCCCAAAACTTGCCACAGTTGTAACTATAGAAGGCATTCATGTATAATTACTTGCTTAATAACTACTTCCCACTAGATGTGTAAGCTTATTGAGAGAGGGAACCACATTCACTTGTCCTGTGTGTAACACACTGCCTGAAGGTAATTAAAAATGGTTACAATAAAACAAATTAAAAATGTGTATTAACAGTGCATAAAAAACATGAAAGCTAAAAAAACAAAACAAAACCCCCCTAAAAACAACAACAAAAATCCCTCCAGTAAATTAAGTAAGGTAAGAATTGGAATATAAGCAACCAAACCAGCCAACTATGTGACTTGGTTGTCCAGAACAAATTCAAAAGGGACTGAAAGAGATAACAGAATTTCTGAGGTTGAGGAATTATTAAAGGTTCAAAAAAATGAAGATAGCACATTCTTTTTCTTCTCTAGAGAACCGATCACAAGCCTTCTCGCTCCCCTTGCTCCCGTATCCACTTTCTGTAACCCCTAATCTCTTCCACATAGCAATCAGAACAACCACTACTTGTTCCCCTCTCAAGCTCAACAGCCATCCTCCAATCAGGGCCCCTTTCTCTGCTCCTAAATTGTTGCAGTCTCCCCTTGTCCTGACTGTAATCTCAGTTCTTCAAACTGACAGCTTGGGTTTATGAAAATGCTTCTTTGCTTCATGATCCCGTTGCCCCGACGTCTCCTGCATCTCCATCACGGCCCTGGCTGTTCTCATAGGCAGCGATCTAGCTCTCTCCTTGCCCTCCTGGCAGCCCTGGGCTGCCCTGGTGAGCCTTGTGCTCCGGGGCCTTCCTGTTCTACTTGCTCAACAAAGCCTGGGCAGGCTACTTCACTCTGTTTTTCTCCTAAGGCCCCTCCAGCTCTGACTTCTCTGTGAAGGTCCGGATCAAGACCCAGCTTGTTTAAGAAGTTTCCACGTTCTATAGAGAGCCAAATGGGTGTCTAGGGGGATGGGGGTAGGAATAGGAAAGAGGATGAGGGGTAAGGGGGGGAGGAAAAGACTATAGTGTTGATGTGATAGATATTTTCAAGGCATACTCAAGGTTGAGACAGAGTGATGCTGTTTAACTGCTCGCAATCTTCTGATCTCCAGTAAGTGCTTCTTCCTTCTGTGGTAAAATACACACAGAATCAATTGCCATTTTAACCCCTTTTAGTGTGTGCTTCATACTGGCATTGGTCATGTTCACACAATTCAGAGAACAAGGAACTGTTCCCCAGATCTTTTCATCACCTCCAGAAGAAACTGCAGCCGTGAGGCATCCGCTCCCACGTCCTTCTTCCAGTCCTAGTCCTTCTAATATACATTATGCTTCTATGAACTTGAACATTCTGAGTTATTTATGGAAGTGGGATTTCATGATATGTTGCCTTTTGTGTCAACTGATATTATGTTTTCAAGGGCCATTCATATTGAAGCATGTGTTCCAGTGTCACTCCTTTTTATTAAAGATAATCTTCCATCCTGACAACAGCCGTGTCGCTGGTGCCTTCGTGTCCACTTGGTTAAAGGGTCCCCTGTGTTTTCTCATTTCGGTGCAATCATTTCCCAACAAATTCCACGAGCTGATTAAAACGCCTGCCCTTCGCACGCACGCCCGAGCCTGCTCTCTGCTTTCCTCTGCCGCGTCCCCCTTGCTGAGACCGAAGTGAGCAAGCACCTCATCCCTGACCCGGGCAACCTCTTGGCAACTTCTCTTTGCTCCCATAAACTACCTAAATATTTATTTTATTTTCTGCTTGGAGGCTTATACAATACTGAAAGAAGAGGTATAAAGATCATGTTGAAAATTTCAGCTATAGAGTGCCAAACTGGTAAATAAACAAAAAAATCTTCCCAGGGTTAAATGAGTTAAATTTGGATAACTGTCTTTGGTTATTTCTGAACTTGATAAGGGCTGTGTATATAAATTTAAATAATGGATTTGGTTATTCAAAATGACCCAAGCATTACTTTATCCCAAATGCTAATGAAGATCGCATCTTCCCACTCCCCACCTAAACAGAAGGCTCAAGCGCCAAGGACAGCCTCTAAATCCTACCACGAACGGTTGATTGTGGGTGATTTGATATCCAGCTTCAGTTCCAGCTGGCTATCCGGGTCCTCAGTGGGTTCTCTCCGGGAGATGCCCAGAGACACAGGCTTGTTTCAGAGACACGGTCTCAGCCATAGGGAACTCAGAGACCTGAGCCTCCTGCATATGTAAGACTATAACTTAGTTCCCTGTGTTCATTGAGCCCACGTTCCTCCAGCAGAAACCACTGGAAGGATACACCTACAAAGCCCAGGGTGGGGGCGGGGGGGGGTGACTTGGGACCTGGCTCTGGGCTGGAAGCTGGGCTGCATCTCCCACTTACTCGACCCCAGTGGGATCTGCACCCAGCTCCTCTCAGACTCAGATTCCTCATTCTAAACTGGGGCAATACTGTCACTGAACAGTTACCGTGAGGATTATTCGGAGGTCAAGAGATGTACAATTCTGACCCAATAGTTCTACTTTTATTCAGAGTTTCTACACGGTGGATACTTGAAGGAGAAGGGGTCCACGCTGCGTATGGAAAAGCCCACTCAGCTTTCAGGGTGTCCTTGAGCTGCGATGCAGTCAGCCCGCACCTTTCAACATTCTCTTAAAATAACCTCCAAATACATAAGAATCGCTGCTCTAGTGTTTCCAGGAAACGCCGCTGTGATTCTTTCTAGAAACTCTCCTATTCTGGCTTTTGAACCAGATCAGGTGTTTCCACGGGACCTTTAGCCTTAACTCCGCCAGTGTGGGGGTCTCACGCTCCCAGCCCTTCGCAGGAGTTTCCCAGGTAACGTGGGAAAAGTGAAATTTGTTCAACTGTTTTTGCTTTAGGGAATTCTTTCTACTTGATTAATAAGTGGCTCCATTTCTGCCAAACTTTTAGCTTGCTATTTGGATTTTACTAATTTTGCAAATAACTGGATCTCTTTAATCAAGATACAAATCACATGCCCCATTCATACAGATGGCCTTGTGTCCATTTCGGTGTGCTTCTGATCAGGACGGGTAACTAAAGACACTCAGTCCCCAGGTGTGGAGTGAACAGGACAATAACCTAGCCAATGTGAGGTTTGTATCTTTTCTTATAAAAAAGGATTTAAATTTACAACAGCTGCCAAGATTCTATCTAGCCGGTCTGCTAAGGCAGCTTCTTCCTCTAACTAGGCAACGAAAGAGCTGGAAGCAGGTGGGTATTTCATTACACTGTATGTGGAGGCACTTTAGAAGGGTATGAAGAGGCTATAAAAACACATTAAAATTCAAATAGTTTAGATGGTTTGGTTATTCAAATGCAGAGAATGATAAACCCTTTTTGAATGAAACATTTCCTCTCATATAAAGGCCTGTCTTCATATATTTATATTTAGCAAAACTGCATTGATAAGACAGGCATTGGTAAAATAAGGAAACAAAAATCAGATTTCAACCTCAACAGCTTGTGTTTTCCTTCTGGCCTTTAGGTAGAGCTTTCTGTGCATGCATGTATGTGTGTGCATGCATGTATGTGTGCTTCAAATCTCCTTATTCGTTTACATGGTTGGCGCATATTAGCAGAAAGAAGCTCGTTCCTTGTAGGAAAGGTCAATATGTAGGAAGACTTCTCTTCAGATCTTTTTCTGGGGTGGGGGCAGTTAAAATATTTAATCTGGTTTCTTCCTCTTTTTTGGTGGTTCTGAGGATTGAAACCAAAGTCTTTGCACTGAGCCCATTTTATGTTTTGACCTAGGGTTTCTCTTAGTCTTTCTCTGAGTTGTCCAGGCTGGGCTTAAATTTTCAATCCCCTTGCCTTGATCTCCCAGAGTTCTGGGATTACAAGTTTACGCCACAAGGCCCAGCTTGGTTTCTTTTTACTATATTTGGAAGAAAAATGTGGAAGGTAATCTTTTATCTGGGTCTAGTATTGATCCCCCAATCTCTCTCACCTGGCTTCGATAAGACTGGATCTCCCTGACGGCCATAACTTTGTCATAAATTGCTGCTAGAACGTGTTTAATAAATATAGATATTTTAATTTCCGCTTGCGTAAAGCCGATTTCCCCTGATTTTTATTAGTGTGTACCTGTGATACACAATGGCCACATTGAACTGGAGAATTTTGTGAACATGTGTACCACGTCAGCATCACATTCCCTTCCCCTCCCCTCCTTCCAATCTCCTGCCTGCTTCCTTCCCCAACTCCCGATTTCCACCATCTCACCCCCTTAGACTCTATTATTTATTTATACTTTGGGTTTCTCATATTAAAGAAATCATGTGATATTTAACATTCAGAGGGTCTTGCTCTGTAGCCCAAGCTGGCCTGGAATTCTCTACAATCCTCTTGCCTCAGCCTGCCAGGTGCTGGGATTACAGGTATGGGCCACCATGGTCAGTCCATGTGGTTCTGGGGAGTTGAACCGAGGGCAAGTGCTTTAACTACTATGCTATTTCCCTAGCCCTATGTCTGTTTTTTCTTAGTTTCTTTAGTTCTGTTGTAATATTTGCTTTAGAGTGGTTCATGACTCAGACATTTACAAAATCATCATAAATTGGTAAAATGGTATTGAAAAAGTAAAACAAGGTAGGTAGGTGGGATTTAATATAAACCATTTCTTTTCAGAGGAGTCCCCACTTTCTTTTTTGTGCCCACATAGTTTCAACATCTTTGCCAGAAGTCCGGCATCTGGAGGGATCCCCTAGCCATGCGCTTCTGCCCCAGAACTCCTGAGGGACATTAGACTTTTGGAAACATCAAAGTGTTCTTCTAATTTAATTTGCTCATTTAATATGTATAGAAAACCAATTTCACAAAGTTCAGTATTCTCAATTCCTGCTGCTGACTGATTATCCAATTAATTCTCAGGAGGCAGGGAAGAGGTAGAAATTGTTTTTCTATTTTTAAAAAGTGAGCATGCACACAGCTAGAAACAAGGGAAGGATTTCAAGGCTACACATAAAGCTTGTGAGTGAGCTTTCACTACTTCCAATATCTCTACCCGGCCAACTTCCCATCGGGCCACACCCCTTTAAAGGAGAAGGGACAATTTAGGTAGCACATGATGCATTTCCAGTATTTAGCAAAGCTTTTAAAGTTTTCAAGGTAGTGAACAAGTGAGTTCTCACATATTGGGTCTAATTAGAAACAAAGGACAAAAAGTAGCCAAATGGGTTAATCACATATTTAGAAAGATAATACTTTCTGGATGAAATGAAATGACTGCTGCTAAATGTGAATTTTGCTTAGTCTATCTTAAGCTTATTGCAAAGGCAAGGCAGTCAGTGTGCTTCCTGTTAGATTTTCAGGATCATATGATAAACTGTGACAAGTAAATTGCAGAAGAAAATTTCAAACTGAAAAAATTAACCCACTACCCTCTGAAGACAAAATATAAAACTGTGTTTACTACGTTTCTAGAATGTCTTTACAGGCAAGGCCTAAATATTTCCTTAAGCACGTAACTAAAACATTAAAATCAGTGAATACTTTTGTTGATAAAGGTTTGCTGTGAGAAAGGTGGTGTTAGCTCAACTAATATTAAAAATTATAATGTGAACACTCCTCTGTAATGAAGTCTTCTTGTGGCAGAGGGCTCACCTTGGCGTGGAGAGCTTACCGTGAGCCATGACCGTGGCCTGCGGAAGGAGGAATGAGAAATCACGGGAACACGGATCAGCTCCTGTCTGCACTTGGCATCTTAACACACATCTGCACGATCCTTCCGCTTTAATCAGGACTCTGTTTTACTTTTGAATGTCATTTGTGAACATTAAGATAAGTAAAAAAATTTGTTCATAATTTTACCCACTAATCAGAGACAAGTAGGATTAATTTTCTGGAAATTTTCAGACTTGATGGCTCCCTCCCCAGTTATTAATTTAGAAATAAGATTAGATTATATGATAAATACATTTTTCAATCCTGGTTTTTCATTTGATATATCAGAGACATCTTTGCATATCAATATATGTATGCTTGTTGTCATTATGTGTGAAAATATTATTGCATAACTTTATTCATTATTTACTAAACTAATTACCAGTCATTGGCCATTCATATTGCTTATTATTTTTTATTATAAATTGTATGGTAATTATTCTTGCTCATGATCGTTGTTTATTACTACTAATTACCTTGGGAAGAATTTCTAGACAGATATTTTGGTTTCAAAGTTTTATGTATTATTAAAGTTTTTGCTAAATTGTCTTCAGAAATCTAACAATTTGTTGTGTGTCTTTTTGATGATACTTTTGCCAGTTTGGAGGACAATTATTGTATTTTATAGATTTTGCTTTGCATTTTTTATTATTAGTGATGACCTTCTATATGTATATTCCTTGGAAATTCTCTTACAATGATCCTATTCATGTGCTTTGCCTATGCTTTGACCAGGATGACCATCTCTGCTTTTATTCAAAGACTTTAAGAGATATGAAATCATTTGTAGATTTGTATACAAACCATACTGACCATTTCTGTAGAATATTTATTCTGTAGTTGTTTTTTCAACTCAAGTAGCCACGGTAACTTTCACAAGGAGTAGAATTTTTGATTTTTAGCTACATGAACATTATGATAGGGGCCATACTTTTAGATATTCAAATTTTCTATTTTCTTTATGTGTTCTGACTTTTGTATCAGAATTAAAAAATCACTTTTCCACCAAGTTGCAAAACCACCCACTTGTATTTTTTCTAGTAATTATGTGGTTTTACTTTTTAATATAAAATATTTTATCAATGTCATGTACTAAAGAGGAACCAAATTTCCCTCTGGATGGTTCCTAACTTATTAATGAATCCATCCTTGCTCCTTTGCTGAGTCATCCAGCCAGTCGGTCCACAGTTGGTCCGAGGTCTCTGCTGTCTGCCTTGAGAAGGTGGCATTTTTTCCCAAGGGCACGGCTTGAGGTCACAGTGTTTCTACTGAATTGAAGTGGCTTCCCTTCTCAGTTAGGTAATCTGGGTGCTGCTCTGGCTCTAGGGCTCTTCTTCTTTGCTCCCATCATTTCAGAGAAGGTTCTTTCAGATCCCTCTGTCCCTGTCACCCTCTTCTGAGTGTTCAGCTGCTTTACGCTGTGAAGAAACAGGCCAGGAATTATGCAAATGATGGGCTAAGCCCCCAGATATTCCCAGTGCCGTGGCCCTAGCCTTAGGTCCCAAATTCATGTCTGAAGACTTGAGTTTTGTTGGAACCTAGCTTCTGCCCACTGCAAACTGATTCTGTGTTTTGGAGGGTGTGGGAGCATGAGATAAGCAAGTTAAGGGTTCTTTACTAGGGGGAGATAAATGGCCTTACGGAAACTCACGGGCAGTAGGACTGTGGGCACTGCCTGTTTCCGTCCTTTCCTGCAAGGAACCCCTTAAGACATTTTCTCACACACTCCCCTCCTATGGAAATGAGTACCATTGTTCTTTCAATAACTGTTTAGTGGTCAACTGTAATGTGTTGGAACTGACCCAGGAGCTAGAATAGGAAATAGGTCAGAGCTCCTCAGTCCCTTCTGTCAGATACTTCTCTCTCACTCTCCTCTGTCACAGCCCGTGACAGACATACCTGTCCTGATGCCCTCCAGGAAGGACTCTCCACTGGAATTCACCTTTCCTGACAGTAAGCCTAGGCAGGTGGAGCACAGAAAAGAGCCCCTCATGTCTTGGTGGGTGCTGTTCTCCCTGGCACACCCATATATACCAGCGACTAAACATCCTTATTGAATTAAACTCGCTGACTGATGCTACCTTTCTTATAGGTACTGTCTTTATTCTGAAATCCACCTCATGGCTCTGAGAGGTATTTGGAGGTAGTGATGCTTGATGATTCCTTACTTCTACTGCCAATAAAACATCTGGAAGTGTGATGTCTTAGTACCAACGCTACTGTCCTTTCCATCTTGGAGATTCGCCGTTGCTGGGAGGCTGTCCTGGAGATGACCTTGTTTAACGGCAGCCTTGGTCTTTGTTCACACGAAGCCAGTAGCATGTTCCACCTCCCTTTGCCACAACCTAGTTGTGATAAGTAGAACTAGAATGGCTCTAAAGTCATTATTTTATGTTTCCACAAATATGGTTGGGTGGAGAACCACTGCCTAGAACGTTTGTGGTGGATTGAACCTAATTACCAGTTTTTTGACTTTCTCCTCATTGAGTCATGAAAGAGTCTATGTCTCTGCAATTTTTGGATGGCTTTGTCATCACTTTGCCCATAAATACACCACAAAAGTGACATTACACAGATTTTGAACCTATCCATAAGCAAATACTTTATCTTCTAGCCTTAACCAACCTATAAGAAAGCTGATCGCCTTGAGATTGCCATACTTTAAGTCCAGGAGGTGTGCAGAAGCTTTGGAAAGTGCATGTGTGTGTGCAGTGTGTGTGTATCAGAGAAAGAGAGACAGAGACAGAGACAAAGGCATATGAGAAACCACGGAGATCAGTCCTAGCTAAGCCTGTATCAGACAGAAATTTGACCCACCAAATTATAAATGCATAAAATGATTATTTTTAAATTCCTGTTTTGGGGTAGTTTGTATATAGCAATAGATAAATGAAACATTTTTTTGATGGTAAAGCAATGTACCCCTTGGCTGTTAACTACACAGGTACTAACAGTTCAGGTCATTAGCACAGTTTCCATAAGTATGTGTGCATACACGCAGTACGTGAAGACCAGGAACCACTCTGAGACTCTTATCATCTTGTTTCTACCGTACAATCTTCATGTTATTCTTTCATGTATTTTTTATTTGGTTGGTATATAAAACTATTGAAGTGCTTTCTCTTTCTTACTAATATTATTTAGTTTTTAAATTTGAAAGTGGCTAATTATTAGTTAATTCATCCTTCTAAAATATGTAAATTATATCTTTCTCAATTAGCATTTGATAATAATAGAATAAGTTGGAAGGGAACTTTTGGCTTTATGCTATAATTCTATACAGAAAAGGGAAAATGTCTGTTTGTTAAGGAAGTTATTTTGCTGTAAGTAATGAAGAGTATTGCACAAAATAAAATATATAAAGAAACAGAGTAAAAATTGTAGATGTTCAAATGCTATCTTTACTTTTTCTTCTGACCTAAGTGATTAAGTTGTGAAATCATCTTGTACTGCACCCTAGGTGTCTGGGATGATAGGTCAATCAAGACCAGAGCCCGTTTTGGACTGTCCCATGGCGTCACCAACTGAAATACAGATTATCTGGCTCTGGGGCTGCACACACCTCTGGATTTATTTCTTTTTCCATAATACTGTGAAGTTAGTCTCAGATACATAATAACTTAAAATGCTTATTGTATTTTTATTGGCAAACATAAACTACATTGAAATTGGCTACAATTATAATAAAAAGATTATGTGAGGTGAAGCTTGTTAGTGGGAAAAAATCACAGTTTGCTGAAATAATAGATTCTGGTTGTGTCTGCATAGTCTTTCACTTAATCTTCATGGTCCAACAATGTGGATTTCATCATCTGTCTTTTACAAATGTGGATCTGAAGCTGGCAGGCAGCCCGTGCCTCTAATCCCAGCACTCGTGGAGGCTGAGACAGTAGGATCACAGGTTCGAGTTCACCCTGGGCAATTGAGTGAGAACCTGTCTGAAAGTAAGCAGTCAAAAGGACTAGGGATGCATCTCAGTGCAAACACCTTGGGTTCAATCCTTAGTTCTGTACACAAAGGCTCAAGAAATGAAATGAAATTATTTATCCAAATTACATTTAATAAACAGAAAACCCACAATGTGAAACTTAGTTCTCTGGATTCTGAAGTCCACACCCCTTATCTTCTTGCCAAGTTTCTTAACAGAAAAGTCTTTAATTTTTTCTCCACTTGGGCTGCGAATTTTGAAAATGCTTCCTAGTAAGGGCAGATACAACCTTGTCACCAGTTTACACCTGTCATCAAGAATGGTAGAGTTCACAAAGGGCAGGTAGGTTAAGATGCAGAAGTTATTTTAAATTTTCCTGCTACAAAAGACATCATAGCTGTCAAATGATTGCTGGCTTAAATGCGAACGCTTGAGCTGATGGGCTGGTTAATATTTTGGCCCTGTGGCTTGGATGAACCAAGAACATTGTGGCATTTGGGGGGTTGAGCTGATAATAAACCTGATACGTGATTCTTACCTCTGGCGGCATGTTAAAATCACCTGGGGAACTGAAAGAGCCAGAGCCGTGGTGCGGGATTCCCGACTTACTATGTGGTTAGGCTCCAGACATCCGCGATTCTTCAGATGCGCCTTTGCTAACAGGGTGCAGCGCTTCGGACGAACAGTCTCCTTTCCTTATTCTAGTTGCTATATTCACGCAGTATGTACTTGTGGCCGCCCCAGGCCTTTTTCTCCAGGGTACATAAGATCTCCGGGTCATCCCTTCCCGCCGTCACTGGCTCTACTGTGGTGACACACCCTTCTGGAAAGCTTCTCCTCCGCTTCAGTCTCACGCGTGACACTATCACCTTCAGTAACAGAGACAGCGCAGAGTCCACCCCGCTGGTGCGGGGTGCAGCCTGATCTCATTCCGCTCACACCAGGCATTTGCACTTGCTCGCAAGCCGGCAGGGGCCTTGCCCGTGGCGCTGGCGCTCCCGCTCCCGGGTGGCTTCTGTGCTCACGCGTTTCCCACCTTTGCTCTCAGATGTCCTTGAGAGCTTCATTTCCCTTTTAAACCTAGAATCAGTCACATAGAAAACGCGATCCAAGAGGGCGCTTGTCCTTCCTGTGTGGTTGCGCTTTTGTTTCCTGGTAGCTGTGTAGCCGCGGACAGTGCTCCAGCCTGGCGCCTGAGACCGGCCACGCGCTCCCGGCCACTGAGGAGAGGAGTGGTGCAGCTCCTTCCCCTCGTCACGGGCCCCGTCTTCCACGCCCGGCCCTGTGAAGACACCGAAGGCCTGTTTACTTACCCTACCTTGTCTCATGTTTCCCTAATCGGCTTTGGATGGGGCCTGAGAAGAACAGCAGATCTTAACCATCGGGCCTGCAGGCCCGGCAGAGAATCAGGACTTCCTCGGTCACAGATCCCTTTGGCTGCTGAGTGGAGCCCATTTTTCCCTTATTACGATAGAACTTCTAAATGTACAAAGCAGAATTTACAAAGGAAACCAACTGTATGAAAAGGCAAATGTATTAAAAATACATTTGTGATATCCTAACATATGCCTTATTAATAAATTAAATGTTAACATCTGGATCCGTGTGTGTCACTGACTAAGATACTTTGAAAGAGGGACTGAGCCGCATGAAGGAGATTTGCGACCTCTGTGGTGCCAAATAGAAAAGGGCTTGGTTTTTTGTCAGCACAGGTGAGTCACAGGACTGTCCTCCTTTGTGGGGTGCTGACCTTCACAAAAGAAATGTTCTCTCTCAGTGGGCAGTGAGTGAAAGCAAAGGCCAACCTTCCCCATCTAACGACCACTGTACTCTATCTACGGCTTCCTTAGACATTCTTACAAGGGAGTTCTGTGAGTTGCTCACGGGTATTAGGAACTAAAAGGTCTCTGTGCTTAAAACCACTGGGAATATTCTCCTTGCACAAAATAAACTAAGTTCCCTTGCTGGAGAACTTCTAAGGGCCTTCAAATCCATTCTGAATCGCTAATGGACAATTTTTAGACCTAAATGACAAGTTCCTCTTCTTGGAGGAATGCGTGGTGGAGCTAGGGTCCCTCTGTGTGTGTCCTCTGAGTGACGTCTAGAGGGGAGGCTGCCTGAGCTCCCCACGGAGTGCTGCGGTGTCCACGTGACTACACTTGGGTGAATGTTTGTCAAAGATGCACTTACATACCTGTAGGAGTTTTTCTGGGAGCCCAACGCCTGATTTTCCCCACATTTTGCAAAGGTTCCAGAGCTTCTTCCTAGGGTGATCACATTCCCGTTCTATAACCCAGGACTCGGTAGCTGTGATGTCTGGTTCTCCGGAGGGACTTGGGATTCTTGAGAGAGTGCAGGAAGCTGGCCGTGATCCTGCCCCCATTCACTGACCATCCCTGTCCTGTGCTGGGGTGGCTTCCTGCACTACACTTTGAAGTCAATACTTTAATGTGTCTCTCAAAGGGTCATTGGAAGAAAGAGTATATCCTTCTCCAAAGGAGTGTTGATATTTTTTAAATCTTTCATTTTCTCAAACGTAAATATATTATCTTACTTAGTATCAGGGATACAAATTTAAATAATACTACTCATGTGTGGAGCATGGATGTTGTGCTAGGTGCTGCGGTGAGAGTTCATGACTACCCAATGCCTCTGGGTCATTTTATTAGTTACTGTGCCATAGATCCTGAGTAGCAGTCTCCATGGAGGACACAGCAGGTGACATGCTGACAGGTTTGTGGAATAGTGTGGGCGCTGTGGTTCTGAAGTTGATTGCTGTGCTTTTTAATTGGTGGTTAATTTATAATCTCCACTGTTCTGTGTCTCCTCCCCATGGAGAGAGATGGGACACAGTGAGGACCCTAGGCTGGGTGTTTTAAGGAACACGGAGTCCTAGGTGTCTCTGCTCTGACTTACTCTGTGCCCCAGGGAGGACCAGCAGCCTTCTCTACCTGAGCACATCACCTTCTCCTTGGATGTCCAAGAAAATCACTCAAGAGTGAAATGAAAACTCCTCATCTATTTGTAGGCTCTGAGCCCAGCGACAGGAAATGGGAGGACAATAATTGGCCAATCACACATTTAAATGAACAAATTAAACTATTGATACTCAGCAGTCATTTCATGCCATAATTGACAATAAATAGAATGTAGAAAATAACTCTTCAACGCACAGTCAACCAGAACAACCCCAAACACAAAAGGCTCATAACATGTTCTGCCCAAAGCTAGAAGGGCCAGTTCAATGGCGTCGGGAGTGAATCGCGTGTCCTAGTAGGCTCAGAAGTTGTTAAAAAACTTAAAATTTCTAAAGCTCATAAAAATACTTTATTACTTACTGACCCATCTTGAGTATGTAAATTAGACAAGTTAGTGTGGGTTTTGTATATAATTTTTTGTACAGATGAAGCTTATAATCACACTTTACTGTCATATGTATCATATCACCTCATGCTGCATGCCTCACATATGCACAATACATTTTATTAAAAATTAATTTATCATATATGCATCAGAAAAGTTATTCAAAAATATTTTATTGCACAGTTTTAGTTGAAAACGACCTTATTTTCTTTAAAAACTGACCAGCCCTTTAAAGTTGCTTGTTCATTTCACATTTATTTACAGGTACAATTTCTCTCAGGTTCTAGACATTGTTTCAGGCATTTAGATACAGAAAGATGTTTAATGCAGTTCTGCTTTTAAAAACTGAACAATTATATAATTTCTGTGTTATCAAAGAAATACCTTTACCAGGATGGCTAGGAATGAAAGAAGATTAAAATATAACAACAAATACATGGTTATCTCAAATTGCTTATCTGAAAAGAGAAATACTAAATTCTTAGATATTATTTTTATAATCACTTTTTGACTAAGATAATTGAAAGAAAGGTTAAAGCAATTATTTACTGCCCACACTTGAATGTGTGTCCAGTGATTCTGCTGGTAGGAAGCCCATTGTCACCGGATGGAAGATTTGAACATTTAAATGTAGTAAAAGTATATATGAAAGCCATAGAATCAAGGTAGAAATTTTCCATTAGAAACACAAGCTAAGAATTTGGACGAGATTATGAACTTTTCCGTTGTTTGTGTGTATTTGTTGTATATTTGTATAAGAGGGTCAATAAACCTAAATATCAAGTTTAGACTTTAATCCAGAAAATGTATTACAAAGACTCTGGAGAAAGAGCAAGTTGATAATTTAATGAAAAACTTGGAGGATTCAATGAAAACTAAGCCTAAGCTGTGTGCTGCCAGAGGTTTTTCTAAATTCTTCAGGGCTTATTCTAGCTTTAGGTATTTAAAAGTCAACACTGTTTTGATTTAAAGGTTTAAACAGCTTAGAGTTTTCTAACAGCGATTTAAGGAATTTGAGGAGGGGCAGGCCATTTAATCCTAGATGTGAATTCAGTTGCAAGGATTCAATTTTTAAAAATATCATAATCATTGGCAGAATTTGGATAGCATTCTGTTCACATTATCTATCTTTGATGTTTAAATTACTCCTCAAATGTGTTTTGGAGCTCAAAGAAGACTGACAACTGGTCTACCTTGGCACCTCTGCTGATTAAAACCTCAATGTGTGCACAGCCTTTGCGGTGTTGCAGTCAGCTGACACCCACACCGCACAGGCCTCTGGATCCATGCTTTCTACCAAAGTCGGTGTGTTCAGGGACCTTGCAGAGGGGCTCCGGTTCCATGGTTCCACTGGTAGGAGCCCTGTCGTCACGGACGGAAGATGTGAAGCTCTGATAAGTGGTATAACGTGCAGCGAGTTGGTGAGTCAGAGTAGGGAAGAGGAAAAGCTACAGGCCAATACAGAAGCAAACTCTGGTTTCTCCGTATGGTGGGTGGAGTCTGAAATATCCACTCTTGGAATTCAGAATTTAAGGTCCAAGCCAGCAGACGAGGTGTCAGAAGGGTCTTAGGGCGCAGTAGAAAGAAGCCTAGTTGGAGATCCCTGCAAAGCTCGTTTTCTCAGGTGGGGCCCTGTGTGGACGGAAGAGGGGCGGTTGGAGGACAGGAGAGAGGGCCCTGCCGGCTGGGGCTTTAACCTCCCCCTTTTTTGCTGCAGCCTCCGCTGGGCCTGTTGCTGCTCCCTGCCCACCTCTGTGTTCGGTATGTTCTTGAGTGACCAGTTGCCTTTTCAGCCTCAGAATCCTCTGCACTACCCTGGAAAAATTCATGCAGCTGTTACGAGTGCAGTGTGGCCAGAGGATCTTACTGAGCCACTTAGAGTACAAAACTTAACTATTTAATGACCACAAATTTTCTGGACATGAATGTTTTTGAAAAGCTTCTCAGGCACCAGTAGGTACTTATTTCTACCTTCAATCTACTATTTTTCACTGTACATACTCCTCACTCCTTTATTACACTAAGTGTATTAACTACAAAGAAAGTTAGGGAGACAGTAGAATAAATACTGCAGAATTGATCAAAACATTTTTTAATCAACTGTTTACTTCCAGTCAAAGAATTTCATGCTTCCAAATATTTGTAGTAAATGCAACTTTACTTTGCGTACGGGTGCATGGACTTTGGAGGCTGGGCCAGGGTGGGGGAGACGTTAAAAAATGTTTGATAACTAGTACAGCAGAGACATGGGACTGAAATAGTGTCCGAGTTGTGAGTTGTAGACCCAGAAGTGGTGCTGGGTGGTGGGAAGAAGGACTACGGGGGCACTGGAGCAGGACAAGAAGTGGCTGTTTACTAGCTGGTAATAAGCATCCCAATATTTTTATTACTGGTACAGCTGGTGTCATATGGGCTTCCTGCCCTGGAGAAAGACCCAATTTTGGTCTTGTCCAAGTATTAGCTTTGAATGAATTAATTTTTTCCCTTTCATTGCCTTAGTAATACGTAATTGTCAAGTTGCCTTGAGGATTAAATGAGATAATGTGTGACAAGTGCAGAGCCCGGTGCCAGACCAGCAAAAGTTTTCAAAAAATGGCAGCTGTTGTATTATTATGTTTATATGTTTTCTGGTTGTTGTGATTGATATTTTAGGGGTTTTTAAATGGAAACAGCTTGATACTTATTTGAGCTTCTTGCTGAGAGAGATTAAACATTGATGTTTAGATTTCATTTGTGCATAGATTTCTGCTTAAATTTATTGTTAATCTTAAAAACACTGATAGGAGTAAAAGCAAAAATGATGTTTTAATTTGCTGTATTATAACCAAAACCTAACAGGCTCACATATTATGAGTATTTTTAGAAGTGGAGGGAATCTTTCCTTATGTAATTAAAAAAATTTCTTCATTCTTTTCAAGTTAATAAGGTCACCTCAGCTGAAGGACAGATGCGTCCAGGGCCGCATGTGATCCTTCTGTAGGATAAAGGTCATTGGAAGGGATAAATAAAATGAACTCAGATCAGAATGAATCTTTCAGTAAGACTGTCTTAATCTTAATGAAATGCCTCAGAACATTCAGGACACACACGTTATATGGAGGAATGTTATGAAATGTTATGCAATACAATCATTTTCAAAAAAAAGAAAGGAGCTTACTAAAAATATATTTTCTGGTGAATCTGTTTTTCTAATTTTTTGTTTTATAAAATTTGTCTCTCACATATTTACTTACACTTCCACAGGCAGTATGTATGAGTATGTGTTGAACTGCACTCTTTTTGAAAAAGCTGTTTTCAGGTGTAATTCACATACAATTCAACCATTTAAAGTGTATGGGCAATGGTACTTAGTATATTCACAAAATAATATAATAGTTATTGTCATCAATTTTTTCAAGATTCCAATCTGAAGAGTTTAGTTTTTGAAAAATTTCAATTTGAAGAATGTGTTTAATTTTTATATATTTGTGAATTTCTTCTGTTAACTTTTTTCATTTCTAATTTAATTCCGCTATGGTCAGAAAACAGAGTTTGTGTGATTTTCACCCTTTACACTTCTTTGGGCATTGCCTTATGCGCAGGATATAGCTTGCCACAGAGAGTGTTCTGCACGCCCTTAAGAAGAACGTGCATGGTATTGCTCTTGGGCAGAGGGGTCCACAGATGCGTCAGATCTGCTTGGTTGACGGTGCTGTTCAAGCATTCAGTTTCCTCGCATTCATCTGCCTGGTTATTCTATCCACCATTGAGAGTCGGGTATGGAACTTTCCAGCTACCACTGCTGAATTTACTGCTACCACTGTCCTTTTTTTTCTGGTTTTGTTTAATGTGTTTTAGGATTCTCTATGGCTGGGAGCTGGGAAGACCCTGCCTTTCTCAGGAGCAGAGGTCCCCATCTTGCTGAGCCAGGCTTCCCAGTGCTGGGATTACAGGGTTGCATCACCAAACCCGGCTTAATGTAGCACTGGAGAATCAAACTGAGGGTCTTACACCTGCTAGGCAAGGACCTTAACTCCTGTGCCATTCCTCCAGTCCCTTATGTATTTGGGCGTGTGAATTACCTGTGGATACTGTGTGCTGCTGGAGGTGAGGCTTGGCTGGAAGTGGGGGTCCTGGGGTTTGACCTGGAGGGGCGAATGTTGGATCTGTCTGACTTCCTCACTTGGCCTTGTGTCATCTGCGCTGTAAACAGCTGTCTCCTATTCCTCCTCCTGCCGTGTGCTCCTACCATTGCCAGATGTGTGACCTGCAAAGAAATTTTTCCTCCTTCAAATTGTGGATGTCAGGTGTCCCAGAAACGAGACAGTACCTATGACAGATTCTCTGTGATTGCTAAAAAACCCCAAGAGAATCCACAGTAAATCCACAACCCAGACATAAGTGGTGATTTGGAGCACCAAACTCAGGTGTTACCTCTTGGCCCGAGGCTTACGAGTTTTGTGACACGGTCAGTTTGAAGCCATATTTTTTCTCCTCCTCATGTGGTGTCACATGGCAGCACCATTAGTTTGAGCCTCCAGAAGCTTCCACAGCCAAAAAGTTATTGGGGAACACTCAAGGGGCTTCTGCTGAATGCTCAGCTGATGGCCCAGACCGGAACAAGGAGCTGTTTTCTCTTATTTTCACTGCTTATACTTATGATGCAAGGCTACTTATGCCTCGGGAAGGAATTTAGTAAAGGAAATATTGCTTCTCAGGAGCTTCGACAACTTAAGAAACTATTTCAACTGAACCATCAAAGTTAATTTAATGAATCAAAACCAATCTGAAAACCCAGAGGGAAAGATGAACGGCACAACTGTGACCTAAGCTAAGCGCAAGGGATTAAGATTATGTTTTAGACCAGTAATACCAGACGCGTTCGAGCTTCTACACACTTGGATAAATGTTGAGTAAATGACCAAAACAAACTTTTCCATTTAATGAATCCAGGAAATGACTAATAGTTTTTCATGTGATAGATAAATTCCCACCCTGAAAATTCTGAATTTATTTGTACACACACACACACACACAGAGTCAACATTCCTGCCTTTTGTAGTAACAGTGTTTCAAGTGTGTTTTATTCTTTCTTATGACTGTATTAATTTTATTTTTCAAAGTGGTATCATATAGTATTATCTAATGAATTGCACATATATAACATAATTTATACACACATGTACTTTCTAGGCACATATATAATGTGAATGTATATATATATATATATATATTTACATATATGATTTTATATGCAACATATAATTATATGAGTAAGAATAAGAGGTTTTGGAGACCATGTCTAATGAAAATATTGGATGTAGCATCTTGCTCTGACCTTTTGAGTCTGAATGTGTGTTTCCCTCTCCCCTACCCCTTCCTTTAATTTGTTGCCTGGGAGGCTCTTTTTGTTAGCAGTAGTATCTGTGATGTCATTTTAAAAATTCTTTTGGTGGCTACTATTCACTGTTACAAGGCTGCTTTCATGTATATCTCATACGTGTGTCAAAATTTTTGAATATACTGGCCTTACCATAGACTAACAATACAACTTCCTCTATAAATATGATTTATCTGCATTCTATTACATAGATTAACCATCGTTGAGTATAATTAGACTTTGGTTTTACACAGTGAAAGTAGTTGATCATCTTATATGGCCCTTATGAGTATAATTTCACTGTCATTTGTCTTATTGACTACATTTAAGAAAGAGATGACCTTTTTTCTTTTACCTCATAGTTTGTATTTTAAAAAGTGAGCTGCTTCAAATCTGGAAATATGAAAAATCTTATATAGGCAAATATGTATTTTCTGACCAAAGGTATATACAGAATTTTGGGGAATATTTCCTACACAAAAGTGAATATTATACATAATCTGTAATATTTTAATACATGTAGTTTTAATATTATATTCATTTTAAAATTTCTGTTTATTTATTCATATGGTATTTGATAAGTGGCAGTTAATACATGGCACTTTTTGTGGTGATGGGGATTGAGCCCAGGGTGTCTTAAACTGAGTCTTCTCATCTTCTCACCTTCCTCAACTCCCCACCTTTTTTTTTTGAGGCAGAGTCTTGCCGAGTCACTAAGCTCTCCAGGCTGGGTGGGCTTCGACTTTCAATCCACCTGCCTAAGCCTCCCAGAGTGCTGGGATTACAGGCTTGCACTGCTGGGCTTGGTTCTCCTAGCACTGACTGAGTATTTACTCTTCACCGACATGTGTTATTCCTTCATGTGTTGGTGGAGGTACACTATCTAGAGTAAAGTGGCCCATTTATGGACTCACTTGGATATTGGATCTGGAATATCCCCCAAAAGTCTCATGTATTTGAATGTTACAGATTGTCTATGGAATCATGTGCCGTTGGGAGATGGGGGCCTAGCTGGAGGGGTGGGGTGGGTTAGAGGCATGTAAATTGGATTATAGGCATGTGGTGGGGCTTACCACACCTTTCACACCTGGATCCAGGATTAAATTAATGAGGTCTCTTAAATTCACAAAATATCACCTCTCCAAAGTCAGTGTGTCACGACAGGCTCACTATATTTAGAGATTTCTCATGGCTCTTTTGGACTTTACTTAATGTACATAATAATTAAGGTAGCTCCAAGTCCGGCCCCTGGAGTAAACTGTGCTGGTAGCGAGATTTGAGCTACAAGGGGCTTGAACGACCCCACCTCTATAGCGAGGCGGCTAGCTGGAACCTGGCAGGCACCAGAGACTTAGCAAAAGACGTTCCATTGACACGGTTCCACATGACACTGTTGGCTCCTGTGCTAGTTGAGACAACACAGTTACAACTTGGGAGTTCAGCTGATTAGGGAAGCAGATATTAACAGGGCCAAAGGCCTCTCAGGGGAGGCCCACACTTCCTGGTACGCCCGTTTCTCCTGGAGTGGCAGATCTTCTGCTTCTATATAGAAAACATGATATTGAAAAATTCCTGGATTTTTGGAAGTGAGGAGAGAATCCCTTTTGCCTTAGAATCATTATTTTAAAAGAGAAAAAATAATTCAACCTAATTTTCCTCTGAATCTTCATATATGCTACTCATAACTGGGAAGTTACTCAGTTTTCTAAAACATCTGTAAGAGTGGCTCTAGACAGGAAGTGAACATAGAGATAGCTGGCAGTGACCGGGTGGGAAAGAGAGACCACAGGACTCATCTCAGTGGTCATTTGTCCTCCCAACTAAGGAGGTCTGTGTGGGTGTGTGGGGTGGGGATTGTGAACGTCATTCGCTCCACAATAATCCGGTTTAGTTCTGCTGGGTGGAATACCCTTAGCTAGAGCTGTCCATGGTGCTTCCCGATTGACAGCATGCGGAGCTCCTTCGGGACTCGGGCTTGAAGCTTTTCCAGGACCTCATCATAAGGGCCAAGTGACTGATGTTTTGGTTAAATGGTGGTCTTGCAGTCCGTTCCTTATTTGAGCAACTTCACTTTCCTCTCCTCTGAATAAATCTTTCAAGGAAAGATTATGCTAAGGAAACTCTCTTGTCCTTCGGTCTGCAACGAATGCCTTCGGATTTCTTTTCTAGTGAAAAAGGAATTTTGTTCTTTAGAGAACAATTAGCATGTCTCATCTTTCTCGAATTTAAATGAAAGTCTACAAAAGGCTTTCTGGCTAGGTGATTGTGCAGAGGCATAAAGACAGCTCTTGTCCTCATAATACCGGACACTGTGACAGGCTACCTTGGCACCGTGGTGTATCGCAGGACCTCAAAATATTTAATTTCAATTCATGAGATATTAACGGCAGCCAGTATAGGTAGGGTTTTATTTGGTGGACATGCAGAAGTGTCAGCTCAAACTGTAAAAATATAAGAAACGTCAAATTATTTATTTCTACATAACCTCCATGACAGATGACTTCTCTTCCAATTCTCAATAAATATCAAAGAATGTCAGGCAGTTCCAGACAAACATTGACTTTTCTTCTTCATAAAAAAAGCACTTAGATGTGGTGGATGGAATTAACAAAGGTTTCTAAGCAAAAACAAGCATTCAGTAACATTCCTGATTCTTCTGTCTTCTTACAAATAGATGACTCAGACATGCTGAGTTACAGCAAAAATGTAGCCTTTCAAGAAATACAGTGACTTCGTATGCTTAAAGTAGAAACCACCTTCACTAAATAAAATCTGCTAAAAATTTAAAATATGACATGTAAGAAGCAATTTTGCCATATTCAGTGATTCAAAGCGAATTAATGAAATTTAGGCAAATTTTAATGACAATACTATAAAGCCCATGGAATGTGAGGGTTTTTTTAAACATGTTTTTTTTTCTCTGATTGTCTGGGTAAATCACAAAGGCATTATAATTTTCCTACTGATTTTTTCTTTTTTACCAATATTCCTTCTTTATCTTAACAATTAAATACTAGGACTCAATGTGATTTGGCATAAATTCTCTACCTATCTTCACAGAGTACCATGGTATGTGCAGACACATACCCCTTGGGAATTCTGAGATGCAGGCTTGGTGTACCGCTGTTGCCTTCCTTTCTATTCACCACTGACAATTTTTCCAAAGTCTGCAGGAGCCTTGAGTCGTCAGAGGGGAAGGTCCGTAATATGTGAGTGCGGCTCAGGCTCTGCCGGGACCCAAGCATTTCGTTTTGGGTCCATGGATAACAAATTAGAGTTCTTCATAATGAGACTTAGTGGGTCTTGGGAAATCTTGAGTTGGAAAAGCTGCAGATTTCCAAGAAGAGTAGAGCTTCTCCATATGTCAGAATCTCCAGAATGATTTGTTATGATTTCAGAATGCAGAAATACTGAATGAGTAGGCTGGAAATTGCGGAGAATGCCAGGGAAGGAAGATGCTTCCTCCTGGTGTCCTGGGCAAGGCTGGCTTTGGGAGACAGATTTCTGGGCATGTGTACTCATGCATGCCCTATTATGGGAGGGGTTGCTCTTTCTTTGTGACCTCTACTTTGTAGCTTTACCTGGACCCCTGTGAGTATAAACAAACAAGCAGTCGATGTGAAAAGGAAAATTAGATAACAATTAAGTTTATAAAAATAATTCGAGCATGTAGAGAGACATATTATGGAAAAAAGATTTTCAGGACTAAAAACATGACAGTGAGGATAAATTTACAAGTGGAAAATTAATAGGGAGAACATTCTCTTTCATAGGGAGAACCCTAAAGGCATATTTTGGGAGAAACACCCCAAAATGCAAAAATATAAAGTTGAGGAGGACAGAGCGTTGAAAATATAACACACAGATGCACAAAGACCTATTGGCAGAAATGTGATGATTAACAAATAATAGCAGACTGTTTCTCTGAGCCAAAGTGAAATTTGAGCTTGCAATTGAGATGCCTTACTTGTGTTCAGTCAAGACTGGTGAGAAAGACATAGGGTCGGAAATTTCTGATGCCCAAGGATAAAATGAAATTCTTCTCATTTTGAGAATGAACAAGTTCCAAGAAGAAAGCTCAGTTCCAAGAAACCCACAGGCAGCCAAGATGCCACTGCCTGAACAGGTGAAAGGAACGCACAGAAGCTTGCATTTCAGAGATTATAGCAGTCTTAAACTTCGGTAGGTAACACTAAAAAATAGACTGTAATTAAATAATGGGCGAATCACTGCAGAAAGCTCAGTATGGAGGGGAGACTAGGAGAGTCAGTGCAGAAAGGTAAAAGCAAACTCCACGTTAGTCATATTTAGTTATTTAACCTAAATGCACTGTGGGGTGACTCGGTTTTGATTGAAAAATAAGGGCTCCAATACAAAAGAAACTATAATATAGTCAAATAAAGCATCTAAAAATAGTCCCTAAGTGAAAATCTTAAGATATATGTCACATCCGAAGTCAAGCGCTGGTGTCGGGAGTGGTGACGTACCAGGACGGAAGTGCGTGTTCACGTCCTTGTTTAGGAGAGGCGGAAGAGAAACCAAGCAGGGAAGGGAAAGCGGAGGAGGAAGGACACGGTGATCAGGTGGAAGAAACGTTTGGTGTCTGGCTTTTCTATGACTCAGAACAAACGTGTGCTCTAGTAGGTGTTTCATAGGTAATGTGTCTGACACTGGCAAAAGCTAAGAGAATTTGAAAAATGAATAGTGTGGAATTGGGACACGAAGATTGACTTGATTAACCAGTAAAATAAAGAAAAAAGAAAACTTTAGAAAGTACAATGGGTGAAAAATGAGGGTAGTAAAGCCAAAATTAGAAATGAACAAATAGGGAAACGATTTTAGGCAAAGAGTAGAAGCAGAAAGAAAATAAGATTAATGATGTTATGAAACTACTAAACTTATGCAGTGAAATATCTGGTCACAGAGAAGGAATGTCACAAACACATGGCAGTAGGTATAATCAATAATAAAAGATTAGAAATTCAATAAGAGGTACACTAAAATAAAGAGAGATGTCTGTCTGTCTTTCTTTCTTTCTTTCTTTCTTTCTTTCTTTCTTTCTTTCTTTCTTTCTTTGCAAACCAGTCTTGTTCTATAGTTCATTCTGATCCTGAATTCACTGTGTAGTTCAGGCTAGCCTTGAATTCATGGTAATTCTCCTGCTTCAGCCGTCTAAGTACTGGGATTACAAATATGTGCTACCACACACAGATTTTTTAAGTGATACTAGAAAATTGAGCCCGGGAGCCTTGCACCTGCTGGACAACAGCTTACCTACTGAGCTGCACCTCCTCCGCAGATTTTAACCTACTTATCTCAATTTCAGTTGTAGTAGGTAAGAGATAACTAAGAACAGTGAGAAATGAAGTCATATAATCAACTAATTTGAATGTGCCATTGATCTTTGAATGAGAAGACAGATTCTAAAATGTATCTCCTATTCCAAATAGAATAAAAATTACAAAGCTGTGGTTCATGAAAATGCAATGTGTACATAGATAATACTGTGATTTGACCACAAAATACTTCTTTAATAATGAGGTTAATTAATAAGGGTAGCACAAATAGAAATCTATCAGGAAGAAAATAAAAATTGGACTTTTATCTCATTAACAGAAGTAAATTTTAAATGAAGTAACTTAAAAATACTTAAGTCTAAAAAGGTAATTTAGATAGCTAATGGATAACCTCTTTCTAAGAAAGAAAAGAAATCTGGAGCTGGGCTGGAGGGATGGCTCAGCTGTTAAAGCACTTGTCTGGCAAACAATATGTCAAGCTCTAAGTACCTGAGTTCAATTCCCTAGTACCACAGAAGCCAGATGTACTAGTTTAACTTCTTTCAGAAGGCAGAGATTTTATAGCAAAGGATCTATTAGGCTCTATTACAAATCCTAGGGTAGAGATAGTCCAAGATGGCTGCTCAGCCTTGAAGTAGATCTCCAGTCCGGGACTGCAGGACAGCTGGTGAGGTGACAGTCTTCTGTAGATCTGGGGCGAAGACCGAAGGCTGAAGATTGGCTGCTGAAGAGCAGCAACAGGCAGACAGGCACAAGTGGAGACTGGAGCGAATCTGTGCCGAAGATTTGAGGCGTGTAGCAACTCAGCGTCCGTACACAATTGCGAAGGCGAGAGCTTTCCCAGAGGAAGAAGCCGTGGCAAACTTCCCTCTCCCTTCCTTTTCTACCCTTGGAGCTCCAGTTGGCCCTCCCACATCTGGGTGGGTGCTTGTCCCTCGTTGGTTCGCTCATAAATCACTCAGACTCTAATCCAGGCTGGTTCTCAACTCCCAGTCTAGGTGAGGTTCCCAAACCCTAATCCAGGTGTGGTTCCTGATTCCCTCAAGTTGATGTAATCTCTTCAATAGTCACACTTGGGCATGGTGGTGCACACCTGTAATCCCAGCACTCATGAGGCTGAGGCCTCATGAGGATCGCCCTGAGTCCAAGGCCAGCCTGTGCTCCATAGTGAGTTCAGGACTGGCCTGGGCTACAGAGTGAGACCTTGTCTCAAAAAAAAAAAAAAAAAAAAAAGTTGGAGCTACACTAAAAGAACCAAAAGAAAGAAAGATGTCACATGAGCAATGTAAATAAACGAATGAAGGTGCAGAAAAACACCTGGAAAGTATGTTTTATGTTGTTGTTATTGTTGATGGAAAACACATTCTAATCTGGGAAAAAGCAAATGCACCAAAATTATCACATTTGACATACTTCTCTTCGTGTGCGTGTACGCACACATGGCACGTATGGATGGATTATGAAACGTATTCGCATTAGGCTATCAAGACCTCTGATATTTTGATTTTGCATGAAACTGTCTCTGGTTAAAAAATAATAACTTTTCACCGCTGAGAACAATTTTCTGCTTACACCTTGTCACCAACATTGAATTGATTTGTAGACAGAAGCAGAGCGAAGTTGGAAAGGCCTTGTTCTCTCGGCTTCCACATTCATATTTGTGTCTTTTACTCTTGCCTTGCTTGTGGCGACCGCGTCTACTCCCACAGAGGTGCATGCGATCTCCCAGAGCATCTAGCTTGCAAATGAATGCATCACAGGACAAAGGGACGACTCTCAGCAAAGGCACCAAGGGTACTTTGTCATTTACTTTTTGGGTGTTGAAAGGCCCCAGCTGCCTTCTAGAAACTAATAACAGCTGAAAAATAAAATGGTATATTGTGTGCTTTCTGTGCTTTAGTTAAAAATATGACAGCAATTCCATCATACTGCACAATTTTGGATTATTACTATGGAAAAGGATTTTTGTTCAGGAGGCATTTCCTGTCTAGGAAATAAGTTGATGTCAATATCTAAGGTTTTCATTGAAATATCCATCACCAGGTCTGAAGCTCGGTCCCTGAGCTCCCGGAGGTCACATGAAAGTCAATGAAGGATCTACGGGTTGAACCCTCACTAGTCACAGCACAGATGGGGCTGAAGGGGCCCTGTGGCGTCTCTAGCTTCTCCCTTCTGGTTTTGAATAGCCATATGCCAAACACTTGGGAATTTTCAAATCAAATCTCTGAAATCATGTACTTGTCTAGGTTTCTCTTTCTTTCTTCATGTAATGTGAGACTCTTGGTAATGAAATGGTCTTGAAGTTGCTTTTTGTTACGAGTGTTAATCTGACATGCTTGAGGGTCCAGAACCTTTATCGTTCATGCTAGTCTGTGTTCCCACGTCGCTCAAAAATGGCTAAAATAAAGACAAAGGAAGACTCCGAAACAAGGGAAATTGTGAAGGTGGTGAAAAGTGATGGAAATTGATAGGAGCTGTACTGTGCAAGTAGAGAGAAACATGGAAGTATACTTAGCTCCTGGGGCAAAAAATTATAGCTACGTGCACACCTGTGTGTGTGAGCACATGACAATGACATGATCTCATCTCTTAGAAAAACCATGGTGCGTAATAGGTGCTCAGAAGAGGCTTGGACTGTCTCGGGGCTCTGATGCTAATTTCCAACACCTCTTCTTAAGAAACTAGTTATAAGCATCCACCTTAGTCCACGGCTGGTGGCATTTATTTAAAAATAAATTTCTGTTACATAACAGTCACGCAAGACTGCTTTTATCTTCTCCCTCTGCTCCTTGACAGCAAAACCCTGAGCTGTTGCTAGGGCTCTGTCCATGGTAGAGGTAACAGATTTGTTGCTAGCTATCTTTTGCTGAAGTATTTATTTATTTATTTGGCCATCCTTTTCTTGAACGACAGGAATCACTCTAAGAAGCTTGTTTGCATTTACTGTTCCTTCGTTAAAAACATCAAATTCTGTGGGTTAAAAATCAAAGATCATTGTTTAGAAAATTACTTTTTCCATGTTGGTGGTAATCTTGAAAAATACCTTTGGCTGTAAGAAAAACAGTATTTGTAGGGGTAAAACACTCTAATGATTGAAAACTGTGACATATAAATTAAGCTATCACTGTTAAAGAAAGAGCTTGGAAAGTTGTACACAAATGTCTTTATTATCATTAAACTATACTTGCCTAGTAGAAATGACAGAGAAGTGAAATGCAAATACATAAAGTGGTTTCTGATTTTCTGGTTAGCACTTCAGTTACAGAAACTGGGGAAAGGTAGAGCCATTATCACTTCTTCTTCTGAATTTCTTATAGTACAATACTATTTATACCATTTGAATAAAGGACAGGTAAAACGTGTGTGCTTATGCTGGGGATAGAACTGTGGCTCACCTTTGGGAGCAATTATGTTTCCTTAGATTTGTAGGCTCACATGGCTGATGCCTCATTTTTTTCTTCCACTTTTATCTCCATTTTAAAAACTAAAGGTTGAATAAACAACAGAAAATCAGTTAGGCAAATCTTTGTTGCCTCTTATTAACCAGACGCCCTGAGCAATAAATCCACAGTGATTGATCCTGTTTCAATAAAACATTCTGGAAAAAATAGAGAATATGTATTTACTGAAAGAAATGAAAAAAATAGAAGTTGACAGCTTCTGTAAAAGTGCCTCATTTCAAAAATTTCCTTGAGATATTAATCCTTTAAACTCAGAAATTGACTGCATGTGTAGCTTACTATCCATGGGGGAATTTGGAATGTGGGAGCTTGTTCCCAAAGTGGTTAAAGACAGTTAACAATCCTTTAGGGTCAGACTAAGGCCACCTCCGTTCTGGTTGGTGTGAGCTGGCTCATTTAAATTCAGGATGAATGACCCTGGCCTGGTGTATATTCCTGGGCTGCGTCTACCTTCTGACTCCTGCTCCATAGCGTCTGTGTCTGCTTCAAAGATTTGAGTAGATTCCCACAGAGTCTCATGAGAACCTAAAGAAGTGTTCAAATCTCAGGGAGTAGCAATAGGAGGGTTTTCAAGCTTTCTTTGCTAAGATTCAGCTATTAGTCATCTGTATTGGCCTTTGCCTAGCATTTTTATAGCAGTTTGACTCCCTCTCAACTTTCTCTTGAGGATCTGTCTTCATTTTGCCCTCTTTGGGAGGCTGTAATGTCAGAGGCCCAGAGCAAGTTTCATGCCTTTGTTAGAAGATGCATTTGGGTGGTTTTTGTTAGTCAGTTTAGGGTGGGGTAATTAAGAAGGAATGGCTTCTGCCCTGTCGCAGGGCTTTCCGAGTCCCTTTTCAGTACATAGAACTGTAGCGCTGAGCTTTGGCAAATGCAGCAGAGCTTCCGCCTCACCACCCTTTCTAGCAGACAGGAATGAGACACCAGATTACCAAATAATCTGTACCTTTTCCTTTAAATTCGTGATTCCTCTTACATTCTCGATTCTAAACTACAAAGTTTACTATGTCACCTAGTAAACATATTTTCTGTATTTATGACACGCAATTTTCTTAATAATAGCATAATAATAATGGGTTCTTTCCCTTTGTCACAAATAATTTACATACAGAATTCATATGCACGAGAAAGAAGCTTGAAAATTACTTTAAGGATATTTATAATGAAGTTTTATTTTGAAAAATTCCTTAGAAATTGTCAAATGAAAAGAAGGCACTGAAAGCTTTGCTCACTTGTATCAACCCCTGCTGGGACTCCGCTTGCTGTTTCCTGAATGACTTGGCTCCCAAGCTCCTGAGGAAGCAAAGATGAAGGTGTAGCTTATTACAGAAAATGATTCTTGGGGGCCGCAGTGGGGCCTGGAGAGTGATGGCAGTGGTGGCGGAGGCAACCCACCCTTGCTTCACTAGGCTGGTTAACAGCAGCTCCAGGAATCTAATCTAAGTGAGATCTTGCTCTGTCTGTCCTTCTGTACTTGGCCTATATAACCTACAGTCCTCAAAATGAACCCAGGCTGTGCATACCACAGGAATTTCTTCCTTTTAAAGGCTGAATAGTATTTTATTATAGATGTTAAACACACGCACACACACACACACACACACACACACACACACACACACACACACACGCTTTCTGCACTTGTAAGAATTTGAAGTTTTAAAATTCCAACCACAAAATCCACCAGAGCTTTACAAAGTAACAATGTAAATGATGGGTAGGCCCGGACTCAAAGCCCACCTCATTCTTTCAGCCACCGACCTTGTGGCAGTTACAGGTTCTCTGTGCCTTCAAAAGCGCTTTTGCAGTGAACTGGGAGGAAACCAAGCCCAGGCTCCTGAAGGTTCTGCTGGTGGCGGGTGGCAGGGGGCAGTGGTGCTGTCCCTGTAGCTCCATCACGGAAGAGCAGGCCTGGCGCTCTCCGGCTTTCTGGGCACTCTGCGAACGCGGGGCGTTCGTGCTGCCACGGCTGCTGCGGATGGTCTTAGCTAGTGTGCTAGTGTGGGTTCTTTCAAAGGACAGAATTTACAGATTTTTTTTTTTTTCACGAAAGGATTAGGAAGGCTTACAAATACATGGATAGAAATACTCCAAGATGGCTGCTCAGCTGTGAAGCAGATGTTCCGTCCGGGACTGCGGGACAGCCGGTGAGGTGAGAGTCTGCCGTAGATCTCTGGCAAAGACCAAAGCCTGAAGATCGGTGACTGAAGAGCAGCGACGGGCAGACAGGCCCAAGTCAAGAGTGGAATGAATCTGTGCTGACGATTTGTGGCTTGTAGCAAGTCGGCATCCGTAGACAATTACGAAGGCCAGAGCTTTCCCAGAGGAAGTAGCTGTAACAATGGTCCCTCTTCCTTCCTTTTATACTGTTGGAGTTCCAGTTGGCCCGCCCACATCTGGGTGCTCTTCCCTCATTGGCCAGCCCACAAATCCCTCACACTGGAATCCGGGCTGGTTCTTGATCCCCAATCTAAGGATGGTTCACAAATCCTGATCCTAAAGGAGGTGTGGTTCCTAAATCCCTCAAGTTGACACAATCCCTTCAACGTTCACAGCTAGCATGTGATTTTTGTTGTGTTGTGCCTGATAAATGT
Organism: Ctenodactylus gundi; assembly: GCA_004027205.1. NCBI lineage: Eukaryota > Metazoa > Chordata > Mammalia > Rodentia > Ctenodactylidae > Ctenodactylus > Ctenodactylus gundi. The sequence goes on along the minus strand of PVKB01005022.1, from coordinate 32,046 downwards.
ACTTCAAAGTGTCCTGGGAACTACACAAATCCTTGTTCTTTCTCCCATGATACTTTTCTGAAGGCCTGAATCACAGCAAATCTGTATCTCAGATGGCCTTAAATCAATTAATAGCCAGAATCAGTTACTTTCCTCTAACACGTGGTTGTGTACATCATCTGCTTTTCCCCTGATTTAGTTCACATCTGTTCCTTGTTGACTGATTCTCGTGATCTCACTTCATTTTTTTTTCTTTGTTGTTGCTCTCATGCATTTGAAAAACCAAAGCAAAATTTGGTCCACAGGACCGTCTGCTCTCTACCACAGTCGGTACCTCGTAGACCTGAGGAAGTCTGAAGATGAATTCCTCTTTGAAGTAGAAAACATTATGTAAATCTGTTGAATAGCCTGGAGGAAGCGATATCCCAGTGTAAGCAAGTTATTTGCCGTGGAATAAACAGCATTTATGGATCTAGAAACAGACAATTCAGAAATCTTTTCATTTTCTTCACTGGAGCATAAGTGTCATGGTGTCAGCGACTGCTCTAAAAACTCCATTTGTTACTGAGCTGGTCTCACACTGTTTTCAGAACTCACAGTCTATGAAGCTTGAGGCATGTTATTCTTAGAAAGTTGTAGAGAGGAATCCCATTGTGCAGATGTATGTTGATCTTCCAGCTAGTTTCGAATAAAACAATTACAGATTCTCACTCCCAATTTCTAAGTACAGTAGGGTCTTGGGATGTCTGAAAACAAACATTTTTTTCTTGTCTCCTGTTTTGAAACTGTAGGATTCTTTTCAATTGCTTATTCGTCCTAACAGTGCCTAAAATACATATTATCTTTCCTCCCTATTATTAGGTATTTATATTAAGGTGACAAAAATTATGTTCAGAAGGGATCATGGAGTTGGGTCCTTTCAAGCGTTTCTCCCTGACCTTTTTGGCCACTCTGAGGGGTTTTTGGCTGCTGTAAGGGTTTTTTGTTGTTCTGGCCCAGGGTTCTCAGTAATGCGTACTCTGCTTCACCTGAGACAGGTGAATTGGGAGGCTGAGTGCAAAACCACTTCTTCTATCTTTAAAGTAACTCAAGGCACAACCTGCTTGTCCTGCAACTAATGCATCGCTTGGTGGATGGTGACATGCCGGCACCTTGCAAGTAGTCGAAGGGCAGCATTGCAGACCCCACTGGATGGCTAACCACTCACCGAGTCTTGCCGATCCAACCGATGGAACAATCTTCTGAGGGCCTTACAACCAAGATCCGGGGCTGGTCAGAATCAAACTGAGGGCTGAGAGCGTTGCTTTTGAGTAGAGGGACCTGTAGGTGCCATCCTCCTTATGTAACTGCGAGGGTCAATAGACAAGCAATCTGGGGATGATACCTCCTTGATCTTTAAGTAGGGAAGCTTTCACCATGGCCCTAAACCTCAGGCACGTTCCTCTTCATAGGGCAGACAGACCAGTGAAGGGAAGTCTTTGAGCACTGGCTTATTGTACCCCCTCAGAAAGCTGGCACACTCCTCTTATGTCAACCTGGGACCATCGTCCATGGCAGAGCTGATCTGGAGGGGCAGGCCTGGAACTGTTACTTCTTTGGAGATGGCCTTACAATTATCTGTGTGTCTGTGTGGGACTGGGAGAAGAAACAAAGCCATGCCAAGCTCATTTAACAAGGTAAATGCACTTTTTTTCCGCCCTCATCTCATTCCTAACAAACGTGGGCTTGCCCAAAGTGGAGCAATTCTTTCTTGAATTAGGGAAATTGTCTCGAAGTGTAAAGTGGGACCAATGTGAGGGCCAGTCAAGGAAGACAGGCACATTCCACCTGGAACCCTGCTGGCTGCTTGGACCCAAACCTGTAAGGTGCCAGTGGTGCCCATGTGGACCCTGGGAAGTGGACAGTCTGAAATGTTTGCTTGGCAAAGCTCACTCTGTGATTAACATCAAACAAAATATGCATGCTTTTCCTTTTTTTAGCCAAAAGATGGAATTCACCGCTGGTATCTAAACATAGTGATTTTTTTTTCCTACTAAGGACCGAACCCAGGGCACTGAAGTAGATTCACAACTGCATTTTCTTTTTCCTTCCTTCTTTCTTTCTTCTTCTTCTTCTTCTTCTTCTTCTTCTTCTTCTTCTTCTTCTTCTTCTATTATTATTGAGACAAGTTCTTGCTAATTTCTTAAATTGCCTAAGCTAGGCTCAAATTTACAATGAACCTGCTTTTAGCCTCCCAGAATGTTGGTATTACTGGGCACACTACCGTGCCTGAGTCTGAAAACAGAGCTTTAACCTAATAAACAATCCTCTTATTTTATATTTTTCAATTATTAATTCATAACTGCATAGTGCTGGCTTATCGCAAGTGCTACAATTAGAAAGAAGCACCTTGAGTTGATGGAGTGACAAAGCTCATCAGGTGTCTGAACCACAGGTGCAGATGACATGAGTTTTTCTCATAATTCCTTAGTTATGAGGCCTTTGCAAACCCTCGCGCAGCCTATGAGCCTGTTGTTCTTGGCCCTGTGCCTGGGCCATCCTCAGTGGCCAGATGTCTGAGCTCCATGACACACCATCCATCTTGAAATCTGTATTTCTTTGTCCCTTTCTTTATCTTTCCTTTTTTCCATAGTGGGCCCATTTCAAAGCTTTTTGCTTATTTGAAACATTTTTCTGACCACAGTGGAGTAGGTTTTTTTTTTTTTTTTGAGGCAGAGTCTTGCTCTGTAGTCCAGGCTAGTCCTGAACTCACTATGTGGCCCAGGCTGGCCTTGGACCCACAGCAATTCTCCTGCTTCAGCCTCCCGAGTGCTGGGATGACAGGCATCTGCCACTATTCACGGCCCTATGTGGTGGGCCTTGTGCTCACTAGGCAAGAGCTTTAGCTGCTGTGCTGTTCCTCCAGCCCCAGAATAGGACTTTATTAACTGCTTCCTTCATTAGTTCAGAGCACAGTGTTTGTGTTTCTCATTAGCACTTTCCCTCCTTTTCCTTTTTCTGTTTTCAAGTACAGAATTGTCTGGCGGGCAGACCATGTTTTTGCCACCATTATTTATTCTCTAGAGTGCGTGCTGCCTTGCCTTTTGTCTGGGAGGTTCTTGGTTAGAACCTGGCCTTTGCTTTCCAGAATGTCCAGAACATCATGTATGTTGCTGTAGAGGTTCGCCAACAGCATAAACATCAATCACCATTGATGTAGGGCTCTTCATTGCTAAAAATATCCACTTTTAAAAAATGGCAGCATAATTAAATTATTTTGATTAGTTGAAGCTGATGCATTATATTACATTTAACATTTTACTTCAATTGTATTTTTACTACAGAAATATTATTCCTTGGATTTTGGGAATCTGCAAACTACAGGCACATTTGTTTCTCACCACTATTTCTAGGTTCAGATAGCATACAAGTATAAAAATACAGTCATTATGCATTTTACAATATCCATCCAAATTTCACAAGATATTCATAAAACAAATAACAAGACTCCCACCAATCTCTGAGTTGAAATACAAACTCAACTGCGGTGTTGCTTGCAAGTTTTATAGGAGGGGAGCAAGAAGACCACCACTGGCAGCTTGGAATTCACGGGCTGTGCCGAATGTGTAAACCAAAGTCAGCTCACTGCTTTCCATGTAATTCAAAGCTATGATGGCTGTAGTTCTCTCTCCATGTTTTTCAGGACTGGGGGCTGCTGGGATTCAGACTGCTTGGGAGGAGTTTGACCGAGAACATTGGTATAACTTCATATATGTGAACTCCATCATTTCCTTCTAAGTGAAATGCACATAACACAGGTTTGATGAACAATATGAAGTATGAGAGGCTGTTTTTTTGGGGGCCGAAGGCAGGGTGATGCTCAAATAGTGAAGCTGGGCTATTCAAGGTCTCATGTCTTTTAGCATGATTTCAGTGGCCCGAGCCTCTTAAACCTTGAAGGCTGTGGGATTTCTGCTTTACAGGTTCTTTTAGAACCAGGTGATATAGACAGTAATGGATCCCCAGGGTACAGATACCAAAGTGGACACTTAAGGGCTCAGCACGCGGCTCCTAAATGGCCATGGTCCCAAATCACTTTATTGTAACTAACCTGCAGTCTGCCTTTCTATAAAACTCAGTCAATGGGTTCATTCACCTTGTCTAATAGTGAGAGCGAACAGCAGAGTGTGTACAAGCAGTGTGAGGGACTTCTAAATGTCCTCAGAGTGGCAATCATTGAGAAATGGTTGACTCTAAGGGAATTTTCCTCCCCAGTCTGTAAAACAATCCTTCTCTTATGCAGTGTAAATTGTCTACATCTAATCAGTCAGGACAGGCCCCAGGCAAGGACAAAGCTCCTGATGGTTGAGGACTTTCTGGTACCGCTATAGCGGGCAGTTCCCGGCCAGGCAGATCTTGGCACTTGGCAGGGTTTTTGCCAAGAAGATGGCTTCATTACTGGGCTCTGTCCTCTGTGACTCCAGCAGGGTGACCAGGCAGAAACATATCCATCATCAGATCTCTGCTTGCTAGAGGCTTTCTGCAAGACCTTGAGTGACCCAGGAGCTATCTGTTTTCTAAGGCTGTTTGGGGTCGCTCAAAGTTATCCGGCTCATCCTTGCAATTCATACCTGGCTGTGTGTTGGGAAGGAAAGGGCCACAGCCTCCTGGGTAGCCAGAGGAAAGAGGTCTCAAGCTTCTTCACTGAGGGCCCCTTGCCCCTACTACTTGCCTCAGGCTACAGGCCCTACAGAGCACTGTAATGATTTAATTTAAAAAGTTTAAATTCAAGCAAATGGAACATAACATATATCAGTCATGAAATATAAATTGTAACCAAGTCTTATCCATTTGTGACACTTGACTGCCAAAATCTGCCACCTTCTTTCACCACCTTCTTTCCCGTCTGCACTACATCTGCATAAAGGAGGGCATATCGATCTTCATTGGCACCCTAGGGTGAGTCAGTTGAAGGTGCAGGCATTTTCTCATTGGCCCCACTCTTAAATATAATAAAAACCCTACCTACTCTTGCCCCACTTTCCATTCAAATCATTTTGGAGAATAATGGACACCTGCCTTTGTCCTCCCTAAAAACCTGGCTATGTGAGTAACAAACCTGTAAGTAAATTTACTCTTGTGTGTCATCCAACTATCATCTTTACATCTGAATGAATTGTGTGCGCTTGCGTGGGGTTGAGCCTAACCAGTTGCAAGCAACCATGAGACACCTGCCGTATTGGTTTCAGTTCTGAGCCCAGAACCATATTTTATAAGGAGATTATTACATTCCTCTCTACTGGGTAGGAGATTTAGAGTAACCCTCAAGAAACATATCTGCTTTTCTTTTCTATTTGGTGCAAGCAAAGTTCTTTGGTAAAAGTTTACCTCGGTTCCCTTGTTATGCAAAGACACTCAATTTCTCTACCTCTAGATATTTAATTGTTCAGGAAGGTGATAAAAGCATTATTACTATGAGAGTTGCAAGGAGCATTTCAAATATAGATAAACAGGCAATCGTGGAAATATAGTATGTTTATAACTTCTAGGAATATATTCTAAAGTATGGAAATGTGTCAAGGTACCTAGATTTTAAAAAAATTCATCCAAGTTCTGTATTCCTTATGGTTCAATAGCTAGCTATTAGCAATTATTTATATTTTATTGTTTAAGGAGAACTGTGTATCAAAGCACATCAGTGGCAGCAATAGATTTGATGGGTTATAAGGACCATGTTAATGTATCGTTGAGTGTCTGCCTGCCTAGCCATGGTCTTCTCGGTGTCTGTGGCAGGCAGGAGTAAGTGGAGTCCTCCAACTTGGAGTTCAGCCTCACAGAGACAATGCTGAGTGACAGGTATTGCTGCCACATAATTAAGTTGCCCTTGGAAAAGGGAATTGGTTGAGTGAATGTCTTAGTCTTTTTGGGCTGCTGTAATGAAATACTGTAATTGTTTGGCTTATAAACAACAAATATTTACTTTTCACAGTTGTGGAGGGAGGGAAGTTCTAGGGAAGGTGTCAAAAAATTGATGCCTGGCAAGAATGCTTTATGTTTCATATATGGCTGTCTTCTCCCTGTGTCCTCACAGGGCAGCAGGGCAAGGGAACCCATCAGGGTCGCTTAGAGGGGCACATTTACGCTCACAAGAGCTCTGTCCTCATGACCTATAATCATTTCCCAAAGATTCATCTCCTGATACCACCACATTAACAGCTAGTATTTCAACATACAAGTTAAAGGAGGACTCAAACATTTAATCCACAACAACAACAACAACAACAAGGATGGCATTCAAAATGAGAATGTATTTATAGAAAATACATTTCTTGGCATGCAGATCAAGTGGCTTCACCAGAAAGACCACTTAGCGAGTCTGGGATTAAACTACATAGTAATCAAGGTTAAGAATTTCCTCTTTTGGACAGCAAGGCTGGCCATTTCCTTGCTCTACTCACGGCATTAACTAGCCCTCAAATGCCAGCCTGGCTTCTCACGAGCCTTCACCACTGGGCATCTTGTTTTGAGTCTTTGTCTGAGCTTCCTCGGCAGCCGTGTGGCCCAGGCACATGTATGGCTACCTTTCCGTGTGTCTTTCAGTTAGCCTCTGTCCTCCCTCTAATTAATCTCAGTTGCTATTTTCTAGCCCTTCATAAATGCCCAATTGCTAATTAAATTCTTTTATATCTTCACGAGGCATGAATGATGCAAGTGCCCTTTAAATTGGCATGATTTTTATGCTGACTTTTAAATACTTTTGAGTAAAATATGCATGTACATTGCATTTACATTACATGTACATTGCTTAATATTTATCATGTGGCATTTTAATAGAAAAGAGCTTTTGAGCAAGATGAAACATATTTTGCATATTTTTCTTTCTCGTTTTCTTCATTAAAGGAGAATTCAAGTAAGTACTTTAATTTTAGTATGAAGGAAATTGAGGCAAAAGAAGTCACTGATCTTGCTGTGTAGCAGGATAAATGTCGCCTCAGCTGGGGTCTCGGCATGCCACACTCAGGCCTCGGTGCTGCCTGCAGAATTCTTGTGCCACTGGAAGCTGTGTCCATGCTCGGTGTAACTAATCCAGGAAGTTGAATATGTCTGCTCCTTTCATGTTAATGTCTTTATTCAGAAAAGCACTTTTCTAGATTTTTCTCTCCGGTAATACTTAATCAAGCAGATGAATGTCCCCCATGCTTGCATTCTTAAGAAATAGTTTGGTCTAGCATTTGGTATCTATTATCGTTTGCTAATCACTTGGCTTGGTTGTCCCCAGTGGGCCAATGGGAACATGAGAAGGGAAGACTTGAGAACTTTAAGTCTCCATAATGCTCACATTTCTGGAGGTAGGAGAACAGAGTCACGGTTCAGTGAGCACTTACTTCCACGTACAGGAAGCTAGAGATGTTTGAGAGAGGAAGTGGGAGCTGGTTATGTCGGCGGCTGCTCCTCCACGAACTGATGTGGGGTGGGAATATGCGTGTGTAGGGTTAGATGACCGTCCTTCATTTGTTCCTGGAAGGAATGTTCTGGCAAATCTAGCATATGGGGCCAGTAGAGGACAGCTGTCTTTCCTCTAGGTTCTGAATCAGTTGCAAAATACTTGCTATAGTAGATTCTTCATACAATCCCCATTAGGAAGGAGGCAAGAACTTTCACTAATCCTTAGCTGTTCACTGATTATTACCTGTTTATATTTTCTTCTTGGCTATGTCTTGTAAAAATGTATTCTTGGGCAGCCAACATAGTACTTTTCCTTTTTATTTCCTGATGACAGGCATGACAGTTCATTTATACTTCTCCCATCAATCAATAGGTCAATGTTGCCAGAAAAGAGAATAACTTTTAGAATGGGAGACCCTAGGAGAGGAAATAACACTGCAAAATACGGCTAACTCAGGGTAGAGCAAGATGCCACCCACTGAGTGATGCCCAGAGCTAAGTGTGTGCAGGCTCAGTGAGAGAACTCGGGGGTAAAGGCCTGTGTCTGTGTGTGCATCTGTGTCATCTGTGTCTACGCCTATGTTTATATCTGTGTATAAAGATATATCTATAAGTCACTCACATATAAGCACACACAAGAATCCATACTATGTATACTCTATCAACAGCCCCTTGCAGTTGCATGTGAACACAAAAACACATGTTTTCCTGGTTTCTTCTCTCCTCCACGCACACACACACTGTGCTGGGACAACCATTCCTGTGCACATTAAAATAGTTTCTGGATGTCAATTCATAAATTTATAAGCACACAGCCTCACAGCCACTCGTTGCTGCTGTTAGGTACTGTTAGACATGGTTTGTGTATTTTGCTTAGGGAAGAGCAGACCTCAGGGTTTAGCTACTATAAACTCAGTTTACTCCGTTTCACCCCAGTCCCATCAGATGATCTTTAGAAAAAGTTTCAACATTGCACTTGGGAAGCACACTAACTGGATTACTTCTTAAAACCTTTCTATACACCTTAGTAATTAATAGGTTATGAGAAAACCCACGGTAAAAATCTTGTTTAATGCTAGGTAATTCTGTTCCATAAACTTAAAGAAATTGAGACAGTTTCTACCATTTTCATATTATTTGTTATTTAGTATTTTTATTTACTAATTTAACAGTTATGTAATTGAGGATTCTCCAAGTTTTCTAAACCTGGGGCTATAGCTGTGAATATGACTGATGAGATCTTTGCTCTCACAACTTTATATCATGCAATCTTATATTTTGCTCTTAAGTAACATCAATAAGTATCTCATAGGACATATATTTTCTGCATAGTGATTTTAAGTTCACAAGCTCCCAAGTGACGTTTGTGTTTTTATTAGAATGCTTTCAGACACAGTTTGAGATGTGCAAAATTAGAATAAAATCCTTTTGGATAATGAATGATGTGATAATTCCTTCTAACTTAGTAGAATGGCACAAAAGCAGAATAAAATACGTTTCCTGTCTCTTACTCCATCAGATCATACTTAGCACCTTAGGAATATCAGTCTTGAGGCCCAATTACGTGGTCCTGAGGGCACATTCAGGCAGCCCACCCTGCTTTTTGGTCTTAGGAAAAGCCTAGGTAACTTCTGTTGGTGCAGCTCATTTTCAGTCCTTCTGCAGAGGATGAGGTGGTGAGTAGACTTCATTATTGTGAAATGATCCTTTTTGCCCCAATGATTGTGTAGGGCTGGTTTTCCTTCACTGGATTTCACTGTTCACTGAGCTACCCAGTAATTGGCATTGCTCAATTTCCTTTCAGTTCATGTAACAGCCATCTTGATGTTACTCAGCTGCTTCTGCTTCACGGGCTACAACCTGTATCTTCCTTTAAGCTGCAACCAGGTCCAAGTCAGGTATAGCAATGTTTGCTATAGCCACTAAATATCAGATTTCAGTTCGTTTTTACAAGTGAGTTCTGCTTTTATCCACTGCCTTTGCCCCAGTTTCACTGGTTTGCATACAAAGCCAAATCACAGCCTGGAGTTGCTGGGATGGGCTTCAGACTGTGCCTGCCACAGGGCGGGCAGCTGCATCCCGTCTCCCACTGTTAGCTAAGTGCTCACCCTGGATGGCAGACTTCAAATGTGCTCAGTCCTAAAAAGTTCTCAAGCTAACTAAATGCAATATCACTTTTACAGTTTGAAATAAACCTCAAACGCAGTGTCAGAAATTAACTTGCTCCAGCTCCAGCTGACCAGCATTAGGAAAAACATTCATGCATTCTATGGGCTGTGACTATGTGTTTAATAACCAATTAAAGAGTGGGGACTTTTGCTGGTGATGATAAGAGACAAACAAAATAGTAATTACTCAGAGAGAAATGGGTGGCTCACGATTACAAAGGACAAAATTAAACACTGAGTGTAATTTTCATACCTCGAGTAAATAATTGCCAGAGTTTATTTCCTGAAAAAAAATTTTGTTCTCTGGAGATCCTGTGGGCCTATGTTGTAACAAACATTTGTCCATGAGATTTTTTCATATAACATAAAAAACTATTTTTAAGGCATCATTTTTCTTTAGAAACCTTTGAGATTTTTTTGAGAAGAGTGTGTAATTAGGAACAAAATTTCCAAATTAAAATCAGACTAGGTTTCTGCATCTGGGAAACAGGCATCTGGGAAATGGTGTGAAATCTTCTCTGAGTTTCTGATTGCCCTTCAAAACTCCAAATTTTGCAGAGTCAGCGTCCAGGTACCTATGATACTATCTTAGAGTGATGGAACTTTGGACAACAAGTTGTCTGTCCCTCCTCATGGAACACATCCATTGTTTACCTGGATACATCAACGAGCAATACATTCAATTTCCCTTTTCCTGTAGCAAGAGTCGTGGCAGACCTGTATTTTTGGATAGTGGAGTAGGTAGAGAATGGGATTCAGATTCAGAATATTAGGGTTAATTTCTGTTCTCCTAATGTATCATAGCATCAAGAGGAGAGATATTATGGCTCACAGGCCACCCAACTGGCTACATGCTTCAAGGGCTTCTCCTTTTCAGGATCCCCTTTTCTTATTCCCTTTTATCACTCCAATAAATTTTATGAAAGGGGTGTTTTGATGTTTCATATTTTATTCATCACATTCTCATCACTGAGACAAAATACCCAACACTCACAGCTTGGGAGAGAAGCTTATTTTGGCTCATAGTTCCATGGATTCAGTTCATAGTCTAAGAAAGAGCATGGCGGGAAAGCCTGGTTCAGGAAAGTCACTCAAACCCATTGCGCCCAAAAAGCAAGAGACATGCCTTTGGTGACGCACCTTTTCCAACCAGGCATCATTTTCTACCTATGCATTTCTCCATGAACTTATCAGTAAATAAATCTACTCATGAGTAAGAACCCTCATTGTCCAACCACCTTAGAAAAGTCCCACTTATGAGCACATGAAACTTCGAGAGGACATTCTACACGTAAACCATAGCATCTACTCTTCATCCCCAAGTTCCCGCGTGTACTTCACTATGCAAAATACACTCAGACTGCCTCTAAGAGTCACCAAAGTCTTAACAGTTTCAGTATTTCTTAAAAGCTCGCATCCAAAATCTTCTCCACAACTTACACCAAACTCTCAACTTTGAGCTCCTGTAAAAACAAACAAACAAACAAAAAAAACTGAAACATTTTCAATACACAATATCATGGGATAAGTATTTCCATTCCAAAAGGGAATGACGGGGGGAGAGGGGAGTTAGAATAAAGCAAGACCAAAACCCAGCAGGCAAATACTACATCCTGTAGGTGAATATTCAGCACATGGGACAATTTATAGCATGATGTGAACCCTAAAGGCTTGGGCAGCAATACCTCTACAGTCCTGTGGGTTGCCCCGTGACTCTCAGTTGGGCAGGCTCTGCTCCATGTTTGCGCTTGCCTTCAGCAGATGTTTCATGTCGTTGGTATATCCAACTCCCTTCAGCCCCCCCCCCCCCCCTGCACATTCAGCTTTGCCTCAGCCTCTCAGAGGCCCCTGCAGAGATGCTGAAGGTGTCACATTGATAACATTTTTTTGCATGTCTGGAAATGCAGCAACATGTGTATGACACCAAGGTCTGCTGCTGGCTCAACCGGTATGCTGGCTCCCTTGAACATGTCTGTAGTGACCGTGAGTTCCTGGATAGCCGAAATCGGTGAAATACTTCCTTAGATGGCCTTGAGTAAGCGTGGGACGCTGGGGCACTCTTCTTAAAGCAATGTCTTCTAAAGGAACTTACCTTTATAACCCCTTTGAGCTTCCAGTGGATGATGTTATCTAGCCATTTTGTGAGGTGTCCTCTTCTTCCTATCGTTCTTGTTCAAAGCATGTGGATTATTTTTAATGCTAATTTTTCCAAGAACCACAGTTTCTGTTGCCCCAAGTTTTCAAGAGCTTTGCTTTTGGAACAACTGCAGTCTTATTTAAATAACTCAGCTCTCTGTTTCATCTTGTTGCTCACTGTATGTCTGGCTAGAAGGAGCCATTAATGTCCATAGTGTAGCATGAACATAAGTCTGCCTTGGAATTTCTTCTGCTAGATTGATTAGTTCAATTTTCATTTCAGCCTCACAAAAATCTTAGGACATGTGGTCAGCATAGATAATTTCTTTGCCAAAATAAACCATACATAGCCAGTAGTCCAGTTTCCAACAGAGTTCTTCTCATCTGAAACACAAACCTGGTCTTTACTGTTATTTTAGTTTTCTGAGCTCTGACCAGGATCACCCATCAAACTCAGCTTGAAACATTCCATGGCTTCTCCAACCCACATCTCGAAATCTTTCAAAATTCCTCCTGTAGACCATTTCCAGTAGATTTTGAACTACATGGTCAGGTGTAGTCATAAGAATGACCCAACTTCTGGTACCAATATTTTGGTAATAGTCACTTTTTAATCATTCAAACAAATGTCTTCAACTTAAAGAAGGAGAGATTTATTTGGCTCACAGTCTCAGAAGGTTCAGTCCATATTTGGTAGTTCCAAGGTAGAAACGGCATCACAGATGGGCCCTCCAAGACATGCCTCTGTTGACAGAGCTCTTTCAAGTAGGCCTCACTGCCTAATCACCACACATTTAATTATGATCTCATTAGTGGATCACTGATGAGTGCAGTGCTCCCGATAGTCCTTTAGAACCTCATCTTTAAACATATGAGACTTTTAGGAACATTATAAATGTAGAAAATAGCACATATCAAAGGTTCCACTTTGAAAAAGAGGCTCTTTATTTTCTTCTACTCTTGACAGTGGAGAAATATGGCCAAAGAACACAGTGAAAGTTGCCAGTTTTTGAAAAGCACTCCTAGTTTTCCAACACTATTATCCCACTTAAATCCACTTGTGTTCTACTCTTCCAAAAGCAGGGAGAGAAAAGTGAGGAAATTCCGTGTGTGTGGTGAGTGGGAAAGGCAGAGCTGTAGCCTCAATGTCATCATGATTCCGCTACAGCAGAGGGAAGCAGAATGCACATCACTATGTTTTTCATTTAGAAATGGGGAAAGTTAGAGAAGTTGTTATCCTTCCTAAAGAGTCCAGAAAGCTAAATGTGGACGATGAGGAAGGTCAATAAGTGAAACCCTGGAGACATACAGAGAAGAAAATATAGCAGAGAGCTTACTGTAGTCCGGGCATCATGCTAGATGCTGTGCGAGCAATCTGCTATTTACTCACAACTGCATCATCAGCCCAATTTTAAGTAATAGAAAATAGTAGGTCTCAGAAGTGAAGCAGTTTCTCCCCATTTCACATGGCTCATACAGAGAAAGGTGGGGGGGAGCATGGGCCCAGGTCCTTCAGGGACCCTAGGCTGACCTTCCTTAATGATAACAGCTGAACTCACACTTGAAGGTTCTTTTTAGTCTGTAAATCTCTTTTATTTTTTCCCAATCTATGTGGCTAAAGGGTTAAGAACACACCCTGAAATGGAACGATTAGTTTCATGATCTCAGAGTCAAAGCAGAGGGAAGTGACACTTGTGGTCATGTAGCCAGAAGCCTGGCCAGATTTCAGATCTTTCTTCCCTTCCGGAATCAAACTTTCTTCCAAAATTAGAATTGAGAGGAGAAAGTGAAAGTTGTGCCTGTAACTGAGGTTTTCTACTGAGAAGGCGTGTAATGGAGCCGACATTGATGCTACTGGTATTAAAATAAGAGATGATTGATAATACAAATACCTCCCACTCATGTAGGACATGCTGTATGCAAGGCCCTGAGACAGATGTTACATGCCGTTCATTCCTCCTGCCCTCAGCAGACATTCCCAAGAACGAACACAGCAGAGGCTGGGAAAAGTAAAAAAGTAAAAATGAAATAAATAAATAAAAGTAAAAATAATAAAGAAGGTAAAAATAATAAATTGCAGTTGTCAACACTATGACTTTAATTTTTCTTATCATGGTTTATTTTTCTTTGAATCTTTTTTCATCACCTAACTGCCTCTTCTAGTGGATGCACAAGATTTTTGAGATTAGAGATCAAAATTAGATAGAATATTCCATTTTGTAGTCACCTACAGTCATAACATATGGCTCTGTCCAGAGAAGGGGAGAAATAAATCGTTCTTGATTTTATTTAGAAACCCAACCACGATCCTTCTCTTTAGTCTCCCAATGCAAAGAATAAATTGTAAGCGAGAACACTTTCTGTGACTGTAGCCCTGACATCAGAAAAGTTCACCCCTTGCTTCCAGGTATAAAATACCAACCTAAGGAGATGCTAGTGGAGTTTCATGTACTGATGGTGCTCAGCAAGAGGTCCTTGAATAGCTGTGAGATCTGTAACATAAGCAGCACCATAACGCACACATTGATTTATTTTCTCTTACAGCCTTCTTGGAGCTCCATAAACTTGCTTGCCCCATTTTTCTTTTTTGAGACAAACTGTTCTTGTCTTTATCCTACATGAAATTCTGTGACACCGGTTTCAAATCAGCGATGGGCATATGATGGATGTATTTCACGAATTCTAAAAGATGCAAAATATTTTCCTACTCACCTTCACTTGATGAGCGTTTACCTGCGACATGTTGCGAGTTTATTTATGAAGTCAAAATTATGAGAGCTGATACTGCTTTGTCAAAGCCCTGTATGACAGTCCTCTGATTGGAAGTGCGGGTGGCGATTCATTTTCAGTCGGGGCACATGACATGATGCGCCGTTAGCATTTCACATCTCATTTGGGCCCTGGCGGCTCACCACAACTCTTCCTCACAGGCGAGTCCTTTGCACATTCAATGCACTTTTCCAACAGCTGTCTTTTTCCTCATTATTGAGTCCTTTGAACTGTCTAAATGCTATAAACACAGCTCTATCTCTACCTCCTTTTTCTTTCCATATTTTATTTTCGTGTCAATTTTATTCAGTTACAGAAAGCATGTACATTTTTCTTTAGTTGTTACAATTTTTTTTTTTTAGTGAATTGCATGTTCAGAAAGAGAGAGACAGAGGATTAAAGGCAGATAAATTTTACCTCATTGGCGCCTCTCTCCTCATTCCTAGGCTGTTTTCCACATACCGTTGGCAGGTAACATCCTGACTGAGAACTCCCAGGAACACTGGACTTTCATTGTCATTTTGCCACCGACCAGACGTGACCATGAACAATTCATTCAGTTGCTTGTAGGTTTCCAATTTTATAAAATCAGGATAGTCATATAATAATATTCATTCCAATATTACACAGGAGAGGACTGATTATCTATAACTTTGAAATCTATAAAGATCAGTGCAAGAATTTACCAAGAAAAAAAGAGATTTCGTTTTCTTTGCCCCTTTTTCCACATTTTGTCCTTTGAATGCTTTTAAGATTGGTCTTTAGTTTATTCCCTTTTTCTCTGAGAAAGCCATTTTCTCACTGCGCTAGGCCAACCTGAAGAATCTGTGGCTTTGATCTGCTCCCCATTTCTGCCTATAACCCGTTAACCGCATTCCTCCCTCCTCTTCGTTGTCCCTGTTCACTCCTTTGCTGTCATCTTCTCTCCTCTTCATCCCAGACAACTGCATTTCTCTTTCGTATCATGTTTTCTTGTCCATTCATGCATCTATTTCTTCTTTCTCTCAAGCCTCTATTTTCTGAGTATCAAAAATCTATAAAATTCTACAGTCTCTTCATTCTCCTCCAGGAGTATCGCTTTGGTGCTTGTTACTGCAACAGAGGTTCATTACTGTCTACTTTCCCAGCACCTTGGCTCTCCCAGCCTTACCACCCCGTGAGTGCTAGTGATCCCCCCTGGCCACGGTATGATCAGCCTACTCCTCACCGTGCAGGACGAGTGGGCTCATCCATGTGTGTCATGGCAAGCATGGCAAGATATGTTTCACAGCACTCTGTCTACAGAGTGTTCACACCTAACTCGCCGCACATTGATTCTCACACGAATCATGTTTCAAGCTAGGAAAGTTTCTGTCTGAACCCTTTATACTGAAAAAAAAATGAACAGAGATTGAGTGAGATTATGACTTAGCCAAAGTCATAGACCTTCTAAATGGGCAAGTGTTATGGTTTGGATCTGGAGTGTCCCCCAAAGCCTTACATATATGAATGTGATTGGATACTTATGGAGACGTGTACTGTTAAGGGGTGGACCACAGATGGAAGGGGCTTGACCTGGAGAGGGGTGTGTTGGTTTCACCCTTCCTTCCTGATTTGGCTCTGTTCTACCATGCTCTTAGGAGATGCTTTGACCATTGCTAGCTGCCCACTAAGAGCTTGAGACCTGAAATTCTGAGCTAAAATGAATCTTCCTTCCCTAAAGTTGTCAATATCAGGTATTCTGTCCCAGAAATGAGACAGCAAGTTTGGACCTAAATTTGTTTCTTATGTCTCTACGTCTAGTAGTACCTGCCACAAAGGACTTCTCAATTGTACCTTATAAATCAGTAGGTAATAGTTGTCCTATTATGTGATTTGAGTGTTAGAATATTTAGTGCTCAAATAATACTGAAATATGCCTTAGTGCTGAACTCAAGAGGCTTGACTAGAATACCTGTAATTAGTGAACATTTGGAACAGCTCATTCTAAGCTCCTCATGAAGACATGATCAGTGAAATCATATTTACAGAAAGTTAGGGAACGGGAGCCTCTGACATCTCATCCCTGCTGATCTTCACACTAATGCTTTCTTCTGTTCTCTAATCTTTTTTTTAACAACTAACTGTTTCATCTATCAGCCAGTGACATTTATTAAATACTCCCTGCAGGTGGGAAGCCATGCTTTTTTCAGTGGAGAGTTGCGAAGAGGGTAGAACACATGATCTGTGGGGTGGAGCCTGCATGCACTCGCCGTGTCCCGATGAGCATAGACTCACATCCAGGAGTGGACGTTAACATTAGGTAGTATCCAAAATGGCTTTTCTCCCACAAAGATCGCTTGGCTTTTGGTGGCAAATGACGTGAGCATTCAGTCACAAAGCGAACATCATGAACTGAATTATTGAGACCTGCTATCCACATCTATTGCATATAAAGAATCAATTAAATATTAGCTGCCAACATAAACCAAGTAACTTGATTGTATTGATAGATTTGATTTATATATACTCCCAGCTCTATTTCAAAAAAGATTATGGCCTAATTATGACACGATTTTCCTGTATCTGTTTCCAGGCAATTAATGAATCCCTGAGAATTTCCTTTAAATTGATGACTGCCATCTGTCTGCTCATAGTATAACCATTTTCATGCATTCTGATTCATTGTTAGTGCTATCAACAGTTGCAGCTTTTCTCTAATGTACATTATATAACTGCAGTGTTTGAGTGGATAGGTTTTCTGCATTAGTGTCTCATAAGGGACCACAGAAACTTTTGTTTCTTTATGTGCATCTGCATAACTGACTCCGAGATAGGCTGCAGTTAAAGAGGATCAGATCCGAGAGAGGTAGCGATTCAGAAAGAAAATACGCGCAACGGTCTTTCAAGGGTATCTGTAATCACCACCACACCTAACATCCAGACTGCACTTCTTGAACAGCATTAAGTTCTGACAGCTGTAAAAGTCACATACACTCATTTTTGCTTCACATCAAGATTTAGTGGACAGGTTTACTTCTACCATTATGTTGAGCAGGCGAAGTAAGAGAGGGGAAAGAAGAAATGTGGATGTCACTTCAGCAACTTTAAAGGTAATGGCTCAAAAACTTGCCAATCTACATTTTTCTTTCATGGTTCATAAAAAAAAACCCACTCCCCCTCAGCTATACAAATGTCGTCACGGTGATTCCTCCATGGGCTTTCTTCATTGAGTGCTGCAGACTGCCCCGAGTGTACTTTGAAGGCCTTCCGGGATGCTGTTGCAGCAGCTACTGTGTGCAAAGGACGTGAACTTGATGTACTACAACACTGGGGGGACGGTCAGTCTATGCACAATGGGCTTTTGTCCCAGAAAACTTAACTCCAGGGAGGAGTGAAGTGAACTGATGCCTCTGGCAAGAGGAAGAGAGAGATATTCAGAATCTAAGACATAGTCCTAGGTGGCTCGAGAGGAGGAGAGAGAAGTTCTGAAGAAGACTTAAGGGCACATAAAATCTGTGGAGACGTGTGTGTGTGTGTGTGTGTGTGTGTGTGTGTGTGTGTGTGTGTGCACACATATATGTAATTGTGATCTTAAGCAAATACATACTGCATGATTTGGAATGACGAGTTTAATTCACTTGTCTAGTCTTTGATTCATTGTGACTTTGTGGTTTTCTCTGCCATCATCACCTCATGGTTCCTTCGTGCCCTAGAGAGACAAGTGCCTCACCCCCTGTGGGTACACCCTGGATGCTGACACGTATTGCTGCAGTGGCAAATGAAGACATCATATCAAGCTCAGAAGTGTTCTACTTCTTACAGGAGCTATTCGTGGCTGCTTGCTTTCAAAAATGTCCTTTAGGAGATTTTTATATCATTCCTATTTGGATAAAAAATTCAGGAGGTTTTAAATTTGTGGTTATGATTATTATTTATTATTTTAATTAATTTTTTGTGGACACTGAAGATTGAACCCACAGCCTTGACACCAAACTAGCCTTTTTAATTTTTTTATGTTTATTTCGAGACAAGACTCTACTAAGTTGCCAAGTTGCTTAAACTGGACTTGGACTTGCAATTCTTCTATGTTAGCCTCCTGAAGTGTTGAAATTATAGACCTTTCTATCAGAACCATGTAGGTGATACTGTTAACACATTGGAATTATGAGATTTTAATGGTCATAGTACAAATTTCGAAAGAAAAATTAGTTCTTATTCCAAAAAGAAAATGGGAACATTATGTTCTAGAAGCACATACACACACAAAAGAAGGAATACAAAACCATATAACATTTTAACATCCTTCACCCTCCACATAACGACAGTAAAACTAGTTGGTGTTTCTATTGACAATAGTTAGTGAAACTTGAATGATTTCTGGGGCTCATATCCTTTCAACTTGGATCAAAATAGTCACATATAAACCGACTTTGGTCACATGACCCAAAGGAGGAAGAATCCCTTCTATTTCTTAGATTTCTCTCTGCTTATCAAAGACAAGGAAAGAGTTGCACGCTCTTGTCAGGCCTTTGGAAAAAAAAAAACCTGTAGCAGTTGGGAGAACCCAGTGAAGCCAAGTTTAACGTTCCTATTAAAGTGTTTGAAAGTTTTATTCATGTAAGAAAAATGTCTTTGCTGAAAATAGTTTGAGGCAATAAACAACAATCTGGAGAAAACTCTGAATTTAAAATAGCCTTTAAAGAGACTTGTTTCCACAGGCAAGTTTGGCAGCATCTTGGAAAAACCCCCAAGAGTTCAATTTAAAATTTGTAAAAGTGAACTGGGATGCAAGTTCCTAAAGTGAACCGGTGGGTAGCGTTGATCCCGAGGTGGGTGTGATCCTGGAAAATAGCCATCCTACGGTGTGACTGATAATCTCTCAAGTGACATAAGAGACACAGTCTTGTCTAATGACACAAAAAGCTTAAGAAGGAAGAAGATACAGTCAGAAGAAAAGAAGGCGGGAAAGGCTCGAGGGCTTTCGGGAAAAGCAGGGGCAAGCCAGCAGAGAGTAACACGGTGGAGCTACAAGACTCGTGGCCTGTGGACTGTGGGCCTCGGTGACTGGGAGTGGAGAAGAGCAGAACTAGAATGCTAGAAATGAGACGTAAGATAAACGAAGAAAGATGAAGGAAGAAAAAATCGAAAAAAGGAAGGAGGAGGAGAGAAAGATCAAGCAGCAGCAGGAGGAGAAGAAGAAGAGGAGGAGGAGGAGGAGGAGGAAAATGATGATACTGGAGCAAGACATGGACACTGAGGAGGTAACAGGTCTCATTTTGTTAAAGAAGACAAATCTGTTGCTACAGCATTTTCCAAAGGAAGATTTACAAAGAAGGAACTTCATCACGCGTGAAGGACTTGTCCAGCAAGAACATATGTGCTGGAAATCCTTGGGAAGCCAATTATAGGACTCTAGGACACATTTTTGGCTACTCAGACACACAAAAATAAGACATTTGTACTATGCTTAATCTTAATTCCTCAAAATTAGCTGCAGATAGGACCAGTTCTTGCAAAGAAACTCAATGGTGACTCTACCTATTTTGAAACTTTTTAAAAAATAAAATGCTACTTACTACCTTCAAGCAGAAGCAGAGAATCTGAGAAATAGGGTCCTAACTATAGAAATAAGTGAGAAGAAATAATTGTCCTACAACAATAACTAAAAGGTTATAAATTAGGGAATGGAAATGTGGGTTCAAACGCTGGCAAGGAAAAGTGTGATTTTTGACTCTCACTATATTTTTACTCAGAGCGCACGTGTGCGCGCGCGCGCACACACACACACACACACACACACACACACACACGCACAAAAGTTTCCACTCACGTATGGATATAGGTACTGGACAAAAGGGAAAAAATTATCTGAAGAAATCATTTCATTGTAATCAACACATAGAAACAATGGAAGAACATAAATAGTGTTGACTACAAAAAAAAAAATTCTATAATCTCAGTGGTCAGGAAGGCTGAATTTCAGTATCCCAAATCATGGTATACAGAGTAAAAGGGGAGAGTTTGTCTCTAGTTTTTATAGATTTACCAGAAACTGGAATATCTATTTTGAAATCTCTTTGATAATAGATTTCAATGATATATGGGAAGAGGTGAGAATGAAGACATCAACGACATAAAGCATATTAACAATGTTATTTTTCTCCACTATTTTTATTAATATACATATGTAATACATAGTGTTTACAATGAATTTGGGTATTTCGAGCACATATGTATCATATCAACTTTACTATCCCTTCCCATTTTTTACCTTCCCACCCCTCCCTATCCCTTCCCCGAAGTCTGACTGTCATTCCATGTGGTTCTATAGAATGTTATTTTCAAACTGAGAGGATAAAGCTTAAAATCTGCTATCTCCGTTCTTGGAAATAATTTCTGAAAGACTCTTCAACTTACAAACTCAAGGGACCATTCTCTGTTCATGTCTTAACCCAAGTCGCACGAGCCTTTCAGTATCGGTGCCTATTCCAGCCTGTTCTTGCTCTTTCCAGGTCACTGGTCTCCCTTGAAGGTGTCCCCTTTCCCACTTTCTGTCCTACCTCTCCCTCAGCTCCAATGTTTCCACTCTTACATCTAACTTCACTACCATAACCTCGTTGAAAGTCTAAAATTCTAAAGAGCAGAGTAAGAGCAGAGATGCCGCACTTGGAGATGGGCAAGGAGCTGGGATATCAGAGAGCAGGCAGGCAGGGAGTGACTGGAGACGAAGATCACGAGCAGACATGGAAGGGGGCAACACGAGGTTTGGGTGAGTCGTTGTCCCTATTAGGGTGGACTTTCAGTAACGCAGCAGCGTGTCTTCTGCATCACCCATAGCCTGGTAAGTGACCCTTTACTCATGCCTCTGTAGCCCCTCACCCACGCTCCTGTAATGGAAAAAAAAGTGAGTGGAAACACAAAGGCTCACCCAGGTACCCTAGTGAAATATTCTTGAACTGTATTTTTTATGTTTTTGGGGGAGTGGCTCTATTCGAACAAAACAAGGCTAGAGTAGATTTTGAAAGTTATATCAATATTTCAACCTAAAAAAGTAATTTATAGAGCAAAGAGTTCAATTGCCCACATCCCAAAAATCCTTTTAGGGGAAGATTGCAAATAAATTCCAAGTGTTTTGTAAGCCTGGAAATTGAATTGTCTTGCAGGTACTAAGTTGCTTTCGATTTTATTCTGAAGAGAAAGGGCTTTGCAAAGGCTCCAGAGCTCTTCCAAGGGTGCTGTCTTGCTTAGCTCTAGCACCAGACCTTCTTGTGTTACATGGCATCTAAGGAGACAAAGTGGATGACTCCCACCTCACAATCTTGGGTTATTTTGCCTCAGGGCAAGGTCCTTCCCAACTTCACAGAGTCCCTGCTTCTACACACTACTACCTCCAAGGCTGTTCCTGCTGCATCTCCACATTCCTGTCCCCAACAGGAGGGCTCATTTCACACTCTTTGGTGTTGAAGTGATGCTTTCCCAGTTAATTATCAGTCTCCGTTCACTAGCCCACTCAAGCTTGGTTTCTTGGGCAGGCTAGTGTGGACTCCTCCCTGTGTAGATGGACCCTGTTTGAGGCCAGAAGCTCTCAGTGCACAGAGATTCCCTCCTGCCTCTGACTAAGAATAGATGCAGAAGAAATCTTGGTCGTATGAGAGGCAGCTTGGAGATCCAAAACCTTGAATCACTAAGTCAGCGTGCTCAGACTTGCCTTTTCTTCTGCTTGCTGTTGTACGTTGGATACTTTTGCTTCTATTCGCTGTCTCTTTGACAACACCTATCTGGATTTTTATCTTCTTGATATTAATGGAGCGATCAAGGACGTGCAGATGTCTCTGAAGATATTCCAAAACTTGACTTATAAACGAGTAAAAATAATGTATGTGTTAGAATGCTTACTGTTTTAAGAAGCATTCAAATATTCTTTGAAATACTCTTTTTATACATAAGAAAAACACACAGATAATGAAAAAAGAGTTGCCTTTCTCATGATCAAGGAACTCTGAAGGTGAAACCGTAGGTTGACTTTTCTTCTAATTTCTAGACCCTCACTCTTACTACCGCATCACTCTGCTGGTTAATGCAAACCAAAGGTTCATTTTACTGGCTTCTCACTATTCAATCAAGAACTCCCTGTACTTTTTTCGTTTGGAATTGGAAGTGCAGACACTTAATTATAACTTTCGATTGCTTGAAATTATAGGGCTGTCATTTGACTGGCACGTGTTTCACAGGAAAATCATATTCTAAATCCTGAAATAACCATCTCTTTTTTCCTGTGCAAGAGAAATGCAGGGAGTCTTGTGCTGACATTGTGAACTCAGTATTTTATAGCCTAATCTCCAACTTTGAAAACAGCTTTTCCTGGAAATAGGGAGATTTCTGTATCATAGTTCTCCATCTAATTGTTTAGATTTTACCTAAGCTTGCCTCCCCAAACTGTTGCCTCTTAGGGGATTTATATATGTTTTTTTTTTATTTTTTTGGGAAATACTGAGCTTCTTGCTCTCCTGGAGATGACCGCATATTAGAAGACACAGGTCATAGAGTAGAGGACACAACACTTGACAGCTCCAGAAATTCACCAGAAAACAGTAATTACCACCCCCCCCCCCATCTATTTTCTCCTGTTCTGAAGGTCAGTCCTCTGATATCAAGGCATCGGAAGGCTGTGCTTTCCTTGGAGGCTCGGAAAGAGTCCCTTCTGGGCTCCTGTTAGCTTCTGTTATTGGCGGGCAGGCCCAGGCGTTCTTGGCCCATAGCTGCATTTCTCTCTCTGCTTCATCTACACCATAGGTTTCATCCCCTGAGCCTGTTTTTCACTCTTCTCTCTTTTCTTTTGTGATGACATCAATTGTTGCATTCAGGGTCTACTTCAATCTAGTGTGACTTCATCTTGATCAATTCCGTATGCCAAGACCTTGTTCCCAATGAAGTCACATCCTGAGGCTCTGGGTAGGGATACACACTGAGGGGAAGGCACTATATCCCACTATAGTCTCCATTTATGACGCAGGAAACACCTCCAGCAAGTAAAGAGGCTGAAAGATTAGTCGTTTTAAAGATAACATCAATTCAGCCACTGTGTGTTCATTACTTCTAGGAAGGATCACCCTGGTCCCTATTGAATGTACCCTACACTACCAGAGCATCGCCCAAGGGGACCCCGGCACCTCAGGTGCTTTCTCTGAGACCTCCCGTCTCTGGTGTTGGTGTAGACA
Organism: Ctenodactylus gundi; assembly: GCA_004027205.1. Classification (NCBI taxonomy): domain Eukaryota; kingdom Metazoa; phylum Chordata; class Mammalia; order Rodentia; family Ctenodactylidae; genus Ctenodactylus; species Ctenodactylus gundi. The sequence continues at coordinate 8,390 of PVKB01005022.1, read as the reverse complement.
GCGTAATCGTTGCAAACTAGCCACTCACAGGAAGATCTCCAGGGAGGAAGCCACAATCAGATATAATTGCCAACTCAGCCAATAAAAACACCAGCACAATCCCATCTGATCAGGAAACATTCATTTTTGAATAAACTTTCATTTAAGGAAACTCGACATTCTGCATTTTCCTGTAAATTTTGGCCAAATCAAGGTCACAGCAAGAGAGGATTGTGATTACAGTAAGCCGAGATGGTCCTCTGAGAAGAGACAATGGGGAAAACACAGGTGACAGTACGATCACGAGGAGAGAGCAGTCCTGGAGCGGGCACGGGGGCACCTACAGCAGAGTGTTTGGATGAAGCACCGGGGGTGGCGCCTCTCTTCCAGGCACAGTGCTTCCTACTTGCCCTCCTGTGCTTGCTGTGGGCATGCCTTCCTGGATGGACTTGGCATGGGAGCTGCTCATCCTTCCCTTTCACGGCACCAGCTTCTGGCCTTGTGTCACGTGGCATAGTACAATACAGATGTCCATTTTCTCAGTTGTTCACCCATCAAACTGCGTTTTCAGGGAGAGTATTCTGTGCGACCTTTCGTTATATACGTGATGTCAAACACATGCCTGGTCAAGACTTTCTGAACGTTTGCATAGATAAAACACATAGAATAGGATCACATTTAAGGATATAGAATCCCCTTAGAAATGTTACAAAGTTTTTCAAATATTAACATTGGAATCAAAGATAAAATTTGCCTCCCCCTTCTCCTTCCTGAGTTTTCTGAGGTCATATAAGCAAGAGGTAAACAAAGTGGGATCAAAGTGTGTCTATATTAACTGTTTAAACTTTTTAGTTGAATTCAGAAAATCAGAAAGGGCCATAGTTGAAGAAGCCAAGAAACAGCGATTGAGGAACTCAGGTGAATTGGTATTGGAAGTTTTGAGGTCAGAGTGACAGAATTGGTGGAGACAGAGGTGCTGTGTGGAGGCGGCAGGAAGGCCACTGACAGAAAGCTGGTGAGGCAGCAGGAGAGTCACCGAGACCAGCACTTCAGCAATTAGATTGTAGTATGGTTTCCAATTTTTAATACCCCTGTACCTGTATGAGAGCACTATGTCCCATTTGTTGCCATGTGACGGCCACCGCTACCTTCTAGCCAGACACGCCCCTAGCTCTGCCTGGTTTGGCCCATGGCTTCTTTGCTGATGGACCATGAGCACATGTGGCACGTGCTAGGCTTTCACAGAACCTTTAAGTGACATGGCTCTTCCCGCCTGCAGAGGACAGGGTGACCCACATACCAGCTGCTGCCTGGAGGGACAAGACACGTGCCACACAGCTGCAGCCTGGAGCAGACTGGGCGGAGCCCCGCAGGTGCATGCAATGAGGGCAAGACTCAGGCAGAGACCTGGATAATTAAGCCACTAAGATCTCCAGGCTGTTAACACAGCAAAGATGACTAAGTAATTTCAAAAGATATACTTCAAAAAGAGTAGCAATTTGATTAAAACATAAATATTCATTATCTTAATAGAACACTTTGCTTTTTTTTTCTTTAAATGATTTCCTATTGTTCTTTCACTAAATTCTGGTTGTTCTGTCTTGCAATCTCAATCTCTAGTTTGTAGGTGTAGATAAAGATATGTCTTACGCCAGTCCTCACTCATAACGCAATGCACCGCCAGATGGGACTCAGCCTGTGACACCATGGTTTCTCCTCAGTGGGAGTGAGAATGGTTATCTGATATCAGATTTATATATTTTTAATAGGTTTTGTATTTTATTTTGGTCAGGGCTACTATGACTTCAACAGTAAATCTCTAACATGCAGGAAAGGAATCTTACTTTATGCAATAGATGATCATCATGGAGGATTCTCCATCTTGTTTACCAGAAAGAAAATAAGTTGACGTTCCTTTCCAGCATGCCGGTGACAGTGCTATGGTGCTTGTACAGAGCATCATGCCCAGCATCCTAAAAGGAAGCATGGACCATCGGAAATACTTAACAACTAAACTACACAGACGCTGAGCAATAAGAAAGAATTCCATGCCCTGGACCACCATAGGAGAGGGTCTTGCTGGGTCATGGCTTTTTGGACAGCAGTGACGACTTTATCAGCAACGGTTGGGGGTGGGGGGAAGGGCAGGGTGTGCATTATGATGCTTAGCCAACCTATATACTAACACTCAGAGTTCTGAGAACATTCACCTTAGCCACCTGGAAACTACTAGGGGGCAGAAAGAGGTGGATTTTTTTTTCTTTTTTAGAGCTCCTTACCAGTGTTGGCATAACCTCCAATAAGAAGAGAACTGTACATGCTGGGCCGGCGTTCATGACAAGTGCCTCTTCAGGGATCTCAACGTTATTAGGTACCACTTGCCTCAGTGGTTGGTCTCCCGTGGACTGCACATTTTTAGAACAAGTTGTGCTTTCTACCTCGACATGCGCAAGCCCTGTTTCCATCCTGCATTATTCCTTTCACAGATTTGGTTCACTTATAACCTCATACTCTATACTTTCTTCCATGACTGAATATAACTTCATGAAGGTAAGAATGCGACATCGCACTCCCAGTCATTCAAATGCAAAACCAGTTATAAATGGTTTTAAGTTACGTTGACTCTTTGTTGAGAAGGGACTTTCCTGGAGAATTGTTTTTATGTTTATGGCGGGTACTGTATTAGTTTGTTAGCATGGAAGTAAGAAAGTACCACAGCTAGGAGCCTTAAACGATGGAAGTCTATTGATTCCCAACTGTAGAGAGAAGTCCAAGACCATGGTGTTGACATTGTTGATGCCCTCTGAGGGCTATGGAAGGAAGATCCGTTCCAGGCCTCTCTCTGATTTGCAAATAACTATTTTCTTTCATTGTCACTTCACATTTTCTTCGCTGTGTGCATATCTCTGTGTCAAAACTTCTTATTAAGATGCTAGTCATATTGGGTTAGGTTCCATACTGACAGTGTCAATTTATTTCAACTATTTCTATCAGGTTTTCTTTGTAACTAAAACCACATTTTGATGAACTTAAGGTTAGGACTCAACATTTTATTTTTTTAAAACCTAGACCAGACATCCTCTTTTGTTATTTCAGTGTTTTTCCTACAATTTTTTTTGAGTATTGGTAACTGATAGTAAATGTATCATTGGGAATTTCAAATAAATTGATAAGACGTGAAAAGACTAAAGAAAAAGAAATCAATGACACTACCAACATTCTCATAGGGCAAAATGGATTCAACTGGGAAAGTGAGGAGGTGTTGTACAGTACTGTGGGTACCTTGCGGTGGCTGCGCCTTGTTCTGGTGGTTTCAGGCAGCTCCAGATTGCCAGTTGGTACTGACCCCTGGCAAGGAGACCCCCTGGGAAGCACACTGGGCCGTCCCGACAAGCAGCTAGAATGTCTGACGGTGATAGTTCTGCAAGGAATCTAGAACGCTGGTGCTCCTTTTTTTCTTTCTAAAATCATTCTTTTTCATTAGTATGTGTTTGGGATACATGATAATCATTCAACTTAGGGAATCGATTCGTGCACGTGTGGCATTTTAGCTACTTGCGCTTCCTTTGCCTCTTCCTGTCCTGGCGTCCCGTCTTTTTCTTCAAACCCCCTCCGGGTCTCTGCACCGTCTACCTCCTACCATCTCTCTTTCATCTTATCTTGCTGTTTTACTTATTTATCTGGGGCTACTTTCCTTTAGAGAATCCGAAATGGAATTTCGCGCTGGGCCTGCTAAGTTTCACCCTCTTGTCAGAGTGGAACAGATCACTGTCTGTTTCACCGGACACGGTTTTCTCTTATAAATGGCAGACATAAGCTCAATGGCATCAAATCAATACTAATTTCATATTTGGGCTCAAGAATTGTTTGCTGCGAGGCAGGACTTGGAAAACCATTTGTTCTGTTGTTGAAATTTCTAGTGTATGCCCTACTTGAGAGGCCCGAGGACCAAATGTTTCCCTAGACAGCGTCTTTAGGGCACCGAACTAATGCCTCTGTCAATAAGAGAAAATGCTAAGGTTGTGCGCACGAAAAGACATTCTTTCTTTGCAGATTTTTATTAGCTATAGATCTTCAGCCTGAGCCCCAACACAGCAGAGGAAGAACCTAAGATAACTGGAGGCAACAAACCAAGTAGAGATAATTGAGTGAAGTGTGTGTGCCTGTCCCATTCAGTGGCGCATGCTAGTGGGGACTGTCCCTCGAGACAACCCTGAGGCAGAGGCTCAGATGCAAATTAAAAAGAAAGAAAGAACAAAACGTGGGGCTTGAAGAAGGAGGAATAATGTGATAGCCAAGAAACTTGTTTCTACCAGCTCTCATTTTATCTGGCATTGACTCAAAGTTCAAGTGCATTAATGACTTAGGATTTCCTGACAGAGCTTTAGCATAGAAGGTAAATGTATTAAAAACAAAATGAGTTTTTTTTTCAAGGTTTGTGGATGGTATTTTTTCCTCTCTAAACCAGGTACAGTTAAGCTTAGCTTCTGGCTACGGTTTGGTTACTGGGTAGGAGAAATGTGGGGGGAGATCAGCTGGGAGGAGCATATTTCAGCCTGGCATATGTTAGGAGATGGGAAAACCCAGGTGAATGTTGGGTGACGGGCCTCCTTTGGAGATGGGCTGAGAAGTTTGTGTTTAGCATTCGAAGGGGCTTCTATTCCACAAAGCAGAGGCCAATCCAAGTCCCGACCCTGGTGATTCGTATCAAAATGCCTTTCTGTTTGCTAAAGTAATTGCTGATGGAATGTTTCAGATCCCATGGCTCAATCAAGTTGATGTGTAAAATTGATCACAATACCATATTAACAGAAGTTTCCCTGCAAATGGCCACCGACCGTCACTGGCCCATTGTCCACAACTGCTCAGCCTTCCCAACCCAGTGTCGTCTGCTCAATAGCTCTTCATAGCAGGTGCAGGATCACACTGAAACGGCTGAATATTTAGTTATCCCAAGGCTTCTTAACTACATCATACTTTACTGCTTCACCCACCCACTTCCAATAAGAACTCCTGTTTTTCCAAATTCTTAATTATAATTATGTTTATCTATAAGTATAATCATTATAAGAAGATTGGTTATGGATTCTAAGGTATAAAAAGTTCCTGTAATTTTCTTGGTATTATTTGCTGCTTATTTTGTAGAGAGGCTGGCCTTCAGATCAAGTCTCCCAGGATTAGATTCCTGTGTTTTCCACTGAGTTTAAGTAAATTATTTATCTTCTTACATCTTAACTTCTTCAGCTGTGAACTTCATTGATGTTATTTGCTTGGGCGGTAATTGGAGAAAGGACCTTTGCAAATTGATATTCATCCGTTCTTAGATCTAGTGTCAGAAACCAACTGTTAGAGAACATGTGGTGCCTTTTTTCCTTGTTTATTTTTCAGTTTTCCCCCTTTGCACGTGCGGAGCCTCTAGCTTGTGCTCAGGTGCTGATTTTCTTTGTGCCTCTCGCCTACCATTCTGCTACCCCGACTCTCTCAAATCAGAGAAGTCGTGTTCCTTTACACGACAAGGCAGAGGTCCGAATCCTCGTCATAGGAGTCCTGGTCGTGGTTTCTTCCCACTGTTGCCATCTGTCAATATATCATAACCGATGAATGAGCCTGTGAACCCTTGTGCAGTATGTGGTCAAGGTCAGGGGAGGGACACGGTACTCTGGGCCACATTGCCTCCTTCAACCCAGTTATATGGCATAAGATAGCTTCTTAGATTTCGGCTTCAGCCTCTTCATTTGGCATAGACCACAAATTTATTCTAAAGCTACACGTTTATAAGAAGTCGGTGACAGTGGTAACTTTGCAATAAAATTTTTACTTGTGATTTGCTGTGTGTTATGAGTTGAATGTTTTGCTTCAAAGTCCATGTCTTTAAAACTTAATCACCATACTCACAATTAACACAATGAAATACTACCCATCTATAAAGACACATAGGTTGGAGGCTTTGCATGCAAATGGAGGCAACTTGAGAACATCACTTAGTTCAGAAGCAGAAGGTGAAATAGTGAATGGTTTCTCTGGTATGAGAAACCCATATCAAAATTATTTCATAGAACCTAATGTGGGGAAAAATGGGAACTGGAAAGGAGGGTCAAAAAGAGATAAGGGAAAAATTAATACTCAGGATCAATGTAAATGTTTTGCACTTAAAAACAGTATTTGGAGACAAGGCCTTTGGAAAGTAATCAGGAGTAGATGAGATTATAAGGATGGGATCCTCACAATGGGATTGTTTCATAAGATGAGAAGACAGACCCAAGCTGGCTCCTGCTCTTGCCATCTGATTCCTTTCTGCGCTTACAACCCAGTGAAAAGGACTTTACAGGATATTTGGGTTGTTTTTTGTCTTGGAGTTTGCAGACTCTGGAATTTCCAGAAATAAACTTTCTTCCTTTATAAATTACTGGTCTCAGGTATTTTTGTTGTAGCCACACAAAAGAGGATAAAATACTATAAAAGTACTTGGATAATTACAGACATTTCCTCAGGAGTCTTTAGAGGACTTGTTCTCAAAATATTTGACATCTTTCCTACTCCCACCATGCACTGACATTGTGGTGAGCTTTGAAATGTTTGGAATAAAGCCTTGTGTACAAAATTAAATGTCAGCCTATTTGAGTTGCCTCCAAATTTTCTGCAAACCTATGTTAGCATTTAATTTTTTGATTATCATTGTGCTCTGAAACTTTGGAAGCCCAACATGCTTATGCTGAAAGTTTTCTTCTTCTTCTTCTTCTTCTTCTTCTTCTTCTTCCTCCTCCTCCTCCTCCTCCTCCTCCTCCTCCTCTTCTTCATTTTTCTTCTTCCAAAGTTCTAGAAAGCTCACACAAAATTGCTGTTACACAATTTTCACTCTGAAGAATGTGAGATTCGCTTGGTCGGTCCATTGACGAGAGCTCAAAACTTTGTTTCCACGTCCTACTGACATCAGCGTAATTCACCTACTTCCTGAAGCCTGAAGAGGTATCAAAGTTCTTCCAAGGGCTGAGCTTGCCTTCCAATCAATAGACAAGGAGAATTTCCATATTCCACAATTTTTGGTTTCTGTCTGATGTTCAATTCAGAATGGTGTGTGTCTGTGAGCCTGAAGAATTAATGGTCTTTCAAACCTCATTTTATGGGAAGATCAGAGGAGAATTAATAGTAAAAAAATATGTAAGGGATCATATTAATCAGTTTGCAATCACTCAGACTTCAAAAAATTTTCATTTGAAAAAAACTAATTTATACAGCCTTTCTGTCTGTAATGACTGTCTATAAATTATCTGCAGAAATTTTATGTCAAAAGTCATATGCTTTAAATGTAAGCTTTGAATTTTCATGTCTGTTTAGTTGACTTGAGTGTGAGGAGACTAATTTACTCTCTTTCTAACCCAACCCTTGATTCTTTGAAACAATTTTCGCAATAAGGCATTTTCAGTGTGAACTGCTGAAGTAACAGTTTAAGTCAATGTTCCACGAGGCTCCTCCCCTGTCATTTCAGTGCTACTTCTTAATCAACAAAAGGCCATGAAGGTCATTTGTCTGTAGTTTGTTCAGGCCAGCAAGACCTGTCTCAGAGCAACCTGAGCTGTGAGCTGACCTCCTGTAGGGTTACCAAGCACCGCACCACCAAATCTCACCTGCTCTTGAGACACTGAAGCTAGGATGTGGGACCTTCTCTTCTGGTTAGTTACACCTGTGGTCTGCTGTCAGACTGGGAGTCAGAAGGGATTTCTGATGTATAGGCTGTCTGGTATCATTTCATTCCTATTTTTAAAATTAAATTTCTGTAAAGAAACTCTTAAAAGTCAATTTGGGCTATTTGCTTTTCCCCAAGAGATAGAAAAGTCTCAGTAAGATCATTACTGAAAAGCTAACCCCAATTTAAACAGCACACTGAACAACAAGGATAGACTTTTGGTAAGGACCAAGACTTTGCCATATTGAATTTTTACTTGTAGAGAACTTGACTTCAATTCATGATATTCAAAGGCTTGACTCGGTTGACCATTGTTTAGTCTACCAGAATGGAGCAAATAAGAGAACTGGATTTTTTAAAGACTGGAGTATATTCTGGTGAGTGCCTTTCCAAGTACCATGGTGTGAATTCTGAGCAGCCTTAGTGGGGCTGGACTGCTCAACTGTCAGCAGCGTAGTAAGTCAGTGGATTCATTTCATGATTGAACCACCTTGCAAACAAGAGGCTTGTGGGGGACGTTCCATGTCCAAACCATAGCACTTTCCTTACTCTTCCACTGCCCTCTTTTACTTCTCCCCCTCTGTCTTCACAGAATTTATTGCAAAGAGGGTACCAAGTCTTTGTTTTAGTCTGGCCTGTAGGGCAGGTCAAGTGGCTGTCAGGTTGGAATTGGTCATCAGGGGAAAGCACTTGCATCTGGGCTGGCTCCAGTTTGCCTACTTTGCCT
>PVKB01005021.1:50453-114330 GCA_004027205.1 Ctenodactylus gundi | reverse complement strand
CCAGCAGGTCCCACCTCCACTAGGCCCCACTTCCACCAGGCCCCACCTCCAACCAGGCCCGCCTCCAACTAGGCCACACCTCCAACCAGGCCCCACCTCCAGCCAGGCCCCACCGCCTAACAGTACATTGGGCCAGCAACTCTTCTGTGGAGGAACCACTGGTGACTTTGGAGCCCTCCTGAGCCAATCGCCTTCCAAACATGAGACTTTTGGAGGATGCTTTACATTTATTTGTTTTATTGTTGTTTTCTTCTTTAATTTGAGACAGGGTCTCTGTAGCCTAGGGTAGGCCTGAGCTCACTATGAAGCCCAGGCTGGCCTTGGACCCCAGGACCACCCGCCTGCCTCAGCCTCCCCAGTGCTGGGGTTACAGGTGTGTACCACCATGCCCAGCTTTATGTGGTGCTGGGGAATCGAACCCGTGGCACTATACTTGCTAGGCAAGCACTTTAATTGCTGTGCCATTCCTCCAGTGTGGATGTTTTTGATTTAAATTGTAGAAAAAGGATGACCCCTTGTAAACTGGGAAGGGGGAAGGTACCATCTGAGGGACGCTGGAGCAGGCAGAGGAAATGAGTCGCAAGCACTTTTGGGCAGAGGGGACAGCCAGGGTAGTTCCTAACAGCCCCCGGGCGAGGTCGGGATGCTCTCGGAGAGTCGGCTGCAGAGAAACCAGGTCCTATCCTCAGGGACTCAACTGGGCCTCAGAGAGGTGGAGAAGGGGAGCCCTCTGACCACAACCACACGGTGCTCTGCCACTGAACCTGGGCTCTGAGCTACTGTGAAGGACCTTCACGTCAGGATGTCACTCCCCGCTGTGCCCCAGCCCACCCTGTCCACCCCCTCGTGGGCTCCTCCACTGGCCTCTGCCCAGGAGCCCTGGACTGGGCCAGTCTGGGCTTTCTCGGCTTCCCTCACTCGGTGGCACACTGAACGTCCTCAGAGTGTTCTGGATCCGGCGTTCTCACAGATCAAAACCAAGCCAAGAGCCAAGGCAGAGCCGCACCCTCGCCAGGCCGAGAGCCGAGGGAACAGGGTTGGGGCCCCTGAGACCCTCCCCTCCCCAGCCTGGCTCCAGCTGCCCTTTTCCCGGGAACACGATCTCTCCTCTTTCAAAGCTTCCACCTGAAGTGGCAGTGCCCAGAGTTCCCTGCGTGGGACTCCGGGGGGAGCACAGGATGGGAGGGGAACTGGCTCTCCGTGCTCCCATTTCACCTCTGCCTCCTGGACCAGCGATGTCCACCGGGAATCAGCTTTGGGGAACAGGATTTTTCCGTGGTTGTGGGGAGGGCAGGGATAGCAGCACCTCAGATCATCAGGCACTGGATTTTCACAAGGAGCACGCAACCCAGATCCCTCGCACATGCAGCTCACAGTAGGGCACATGCTCCTACGAGAACCTCATGCCTCTGCTGATCTGACGGGAGGTGGAGCTCAGACGGTCATGCAAGCAATGGGCAGTGGCTGTAAATACAGAGGCAGCTCCACTCATGGCCTTCTGCTCATCTCCTGCTGTGTGACCAACTCCTAACTGGCCATGGCAGAGCCCTGGTTCCCGGCCTGTAGGTTGGGGACCCTTATTCCTCAGCCCTTCTGAGCTTCAGCTGTAAAAGCCAGTCAATCCACTCTCCTCTTTGAGGACCCTGCCAGGGCCGTGGTGAGGCCAGGGTTCGGGCACATAGTAGGTCCTCCACAAAAACTGGCCTCCTCTGTGGGGGCCAGGGCCCTGCTGGACTGCTCTGCCTTGGCGTGGACCGTGCTGTTTTGAGAAACTCAGCCCTATGTTGGGTACAGCCCCCCTCCGGCCATACGGTGCCCCCGGTGGCTTATTAATGTGACCCAAACTTTCCTGTGAGGGAATCAGACAAAGTCCGGTCTGTATTGCCAGGACTGTAAAAGCGCCAACTTGCCCAGGACTGTCAGCATCAGCCTGAAAGTCCCTTATCCCAGGCTTGCAGGGACAGCTGGTCACCCCGCCACCCACACACTAGCCAGCTGACTCTGGTACCCGCTCCTGTTCTCCCGTCTCAGCTCCCTGTGCCTGAAGGAGGAAGAGAGGGAGGGGGATGGAGGGAGGGAGGAGGGAGACGCAGAGGGGAGGTTCATGGTGCAGCCCCTCCATGTCCACAGTCAAGGGTCCCGGCCCCCAGCCACGCAGGCCCCGCGGTGGTCCTGCCAGCAGCCACCCACCCTGGGGCCGTGGGCACGTGGCGGGTTACTGGCATCCTGTCCCCAGGGCGCCTCAGGAGGAGCCCCAGCAGGCAGCGCGGCCGGGGGTGGGCACAGAGCTCCGAAGCCCAGGGCTTGAGCCCCACACACAGCAGCCCCCGCGGTGCTGCTGCTATTGCTTCTCTCTCCCTTCTCCCTTCTGTTCTCCCCTTCTGCTTTTTCATACTTTGGTTTTCAAATGTCACCCCAGCGCTCCGGAGGCTGGGGCAGGAGGATTGCTGTGAATTTCAGGACAGCCTGGGTTAAAAAGTGAGTTCAGAACCAGCCTGGACTATAGAGCGAGACCCTGTTTCTAAACAAATAAATAAAATATATACACTTGGGGGGGTTGTAGTAGAGAAACCATGTGCTGTTTAACCTTCTGTGTCTGCCTCATGATGGTCTCAAGACACATCCATCTCCATACAAATGCCTCAAATTTACCTTTATGACAGAGGGGTATGTCATCTACACAGCATCTTCAGAGACTGAGAGCACTTAGATAAACTTCATCCCTGGTTGGCACCACCCTGGGCACAGCTTCTTCGTGACCTTCTGTCCTCCTGGCCTGCCCCTACCTGGGAGTCAGGTCCAGAGCCCGAAGCCCACCAGGCTTGGGAAGATCTGTCCTCACCTTGGAGGCGCCCGCCACCCCTGCCTCCCACCCTGCGGTCACCCGGAGCCCCACGTGACCCCGCCTGAGACAGATGTTTCCTGCCCTCGGGGGTGCTGTGTCAGTGGCCAGTCAAGCCCCAGGCGGACATCCCTCTGCCCAGCCATGGGCCCTGCTCTGCTCCTGCTGCTGTCCCTGGGTCTGCAAGGTAACATTCACACTCCTTCCCGGCCCAGGCACGATCTGTGCCTCCCGGATGCCACCCCGCCTCTGCGGGACCCCGGGCCCCTGGCCAGAGGGTGGGCTGGGAGGTGGCCCGGGCTCTGGACCACAGTCTCTCCCACTCCCTTTTCTCCCCAGGCCGGGGCTCCGCTGGCCGCGCGAAGGTGCTGTCGGTGCCCCTGGGGGCCTCCCTCCAGGTCCAGTGCCGCTACCGGCCTCAGGACATCAGGGCGCAGAAGGTGTGGTGCCGCATGACCCTGGGTGTGTGCCAGCCCCTGGTGACCTCAGGAGTGGACCGCAGCAACCCAGGGGGCGGCCGCACGTCCCTCACCGACCTGGGGGGTGGCTTGATGCAGGTGGACATGGCCACCCTCCAGAAGGGGGATGAGGGCGAGTACAGCTGTGCGGTGGAGGGCGCGGAGGGACTGCAGCTGGTGCACACCTTCTCTGTGCAGGTGCTGACCCCAGGTGAGCCGCCGGAGGGCGGGGAGCTGGGGGTCCTGGGGGGGTGCTGGGCAGGGTGAAATCAGGTGTCCATCGGGAGGCAGAGGTAAATCTGCTACACAACCGGTCCTCCCCTCCCACACCGGAGACGGGCAGCCTCTTCTAATATATCCAAACGGCAGGCCCTGAGTTCCCCAGCAGCACTGAGCCGGGTGTGGCTGTGCTGATCTGTGATCACAGCGCTGGGAGCTGAGGCAGGAGGATTGCCAGGAGTCCAAGGCCAGCCAGGGCTACTTTGTGAATTCAGGACCAGCCTGGACTACAGAGCCAGTCCCTGTCTCAAAAAAAAAAATCATATTTATTTTATTTATTTTTACGGTACTGGGAACAGAGCCAAGGGCCAGTTCATTCTTTAAAATTTCTGATTTGGATACAGGATCTCCTTGAGCTGCTAAGTTTCCCAGGCTGGGCTCCAATGTGCCATCTTCCTGCCTCAGCCTCCCAGAGTGCAGGCATAACAGACAGGCCTGAGCCTATTTTTTTTCTGTTTGTTTGTTTTTATTGTTTAGTCTTTCTGAAGTCATTTGTATCCAATTCCCAAATCATGGAACTAAGGTAGGCATTTTTCCTGCTCTTGTTCCTTTCCCGGAAATAAGGAAGCCTAGGCCCGAGTCACTGGAGTCCCCCATGAGTTTGTGGTTAGCGTCTGCTATAAACAGATCCTGGTGAGCCCTCGTCATTCCGGAGGCCCTGAGGTCAAGGACCTCCAGTCTTTAACTCCCTACAAGGCAAACCACAGAAGTGTTGCCAAGGGGAGGGGCCAAGCAGCGGGACCTGGCAGGCAGAGGAGCAGGGGATAGGCCGGCAGGGGCGCCCGCAACTCGGAAAACGTGGCTTGCAGCTTAGGCCAGCGCCCGGTTTCAAAAGGGCTGCTGAGACCCGTCATTGGCCCCCAGAGGCTGGACACGAGCTTCTGGTTTGGGGTAGGAATAAGGGTGGCTCTGAGCGAAGGGAGTGCCCTTATCCCAGGGCACCTGGAGGCCAGGCCAGGCATCCAAGTGGCACAGAGAGACCAACCCTGAGTCCTGCAGCTGGCACCATGCACGTGGCAAGGTGGCAGAAGCCTGGTCGTGGTGCCCAGGGTATGGGGGGCTCCTGGCCAGGGTGTTGTACTGCAGGGTCACTAGCCAGAAGTCTCCTAAGTCCCCAGGGGGAGCTCAGGAGAGGGCCCATCCGGCCTGTTTCAGGTGGGGTCACAGGCGGCAGGCGTGGGGGGACCTCTCCGCTTCTTCCTCTCCTGCCGCCTTCCCTGGCCGCACGCCCCTTGAACCTCAGGCCTGGCACACCAGAAGCCTGCCTGCTGTTAAATACTTCCTTCCCGCTGGTCTGTCAGCTCAGTACTCCGGGAGGCCGAGGCAGGAGGATCACAAGTTCAGGCCTAGCTGGGGCAACTTAGTGACCTTGCAAGACTCTGTTTCAAAATCAAAAAATAAAACTGGGCTTGGGGTGTAGCTCAGCGTGAAGGCCCTGGGCGTACTCCCCAGCGCCACACAAACACACACACAGACACAGACACACACACAGACACACACCACATGGAGTTTCCTCTGGGCCTCAGCTCCTGGCCTGAGAAGGGAGGACTGGGCGAAGGAAGACGGCCACAGGCCCGGAAGTCCAGCGGGGGACCCCTCCTGGGACCCTGCGGGCAGCGCCAGCCCTTGGGAACTCAGCCAGCATGACAAGAGGTACCCAGAGTGGCTGTGGTTGCTGGGAGAAGGGCGGGTGAAGATCGATCAAATGGGGCGGGTGGGACTCCTTCCATTCCCTGGGGACCCTGACTGAGCACACATGGGCCTCTGTCCATGCCAGCCCAGCAGGGGTCCCTGCCCCCTGGGCCTTTGGCTGGGACACCCCACAACAAGTCTTTCCCCGTACTGTCTCCTTCCCGTGCGCCTGGCTCCCAGGCAGCAAGGTTCTCCTTCGGACTCCCTCTCCCCGGACCCCTGGGGCTGACCCTGCCCCTCCTTCCTGTCCCCCAGAGTCCCCTTGATCTGGAGCACTGTGCTCCTGCTGTGCCTGCTGCTGGTGGCTGTGGTGCTGCTAGTTGTGTTGGCCAAAAAGAGAGGTAGGTGACACCCCCCCACCCGGCCCGCCCTGTGGGTCCCTTGGCAGTTTGGCAGATGGGGCTGAGGGTCTGAGTCTGCAGCCGGATATGAGGACTTACCTGGGATGCAGTGAAGCCCTAGAATCCCCATGGCTTGGGAGGGAAGACGACGGGGCTGGGCAGGATCTGGAAAAGCAGGGCGGCAGGGTTGGAGGAGGCCGGACAGGGTTCCAGGAGGCAGGCTGGGCATGTGCAGGGCATTGGGAGCCGGGATGCTGAGTGGTGGAGACCAGACGGGCTGGGTGAGGTGGGGGCGCGGGGCAGTGCTGGGGCGGGGACGGTGGTCTGGTGAGAGCCAGCTGGGGCAGGCACTGTAGCTCTGCTGTCTATCCCGCCAGGGAACAGTTGCTGCGCATGTGGGCAGCGCCTGGGCAGCGGAGGTGCCAACCCAGTGGTAAGAGGCCTCTCAGGTCCCCAACCCCTCCATCCCTTGAACTCACCAGAGGTCTGGTGATGGTGAGGTCACAGCCCAAACCCTCTTTCTAAACATTGTCACTTTGGCCCCTTCCTGTCTCAGCCTTCCCAGACCTGGCCTGGGAATCTTTAAAGCCAACTGGCACACTTCGGCTGAGAGGCTGATGTGGGGCAGTAGGGGCTCCCCACCCAGGACCGGGGCCACATGGGGTGGGGGGAGCTCTTGGGCCTCACTCGCCTGCTTTCTTCCCAGAGCCCCTCCTCCTCAGTGGCCCCCCACTCGGGTGAGCCCAGACTGGCCTCAGATGTGCCATACGCAAAGCTCGACTCACCACCCTCCTTCGACGATACCACCTACACCAACCTGGCTCTGGATCCCCCGGCTGGGAAGCCCCCACCCCCGCCCGCCCAGCCCTCTCTGCCTCCCAAGGTCATCATGTCCTCCACGCCCGTGACATACGCCACGGTCATCTTTCCCGGAGGGGACAGAGGCGGTGGGGCGTCCTGCGAGCCAGCTCAGGACCCACCGAGCAGCCAAAGCTAGGTGCTGAACTGCTCAGCACCCTGTATGCCTCAGGACCGTCCTGGAGGTTCTGTGCACCCAACCCCCATCCGTCCATCCAGCCCATGCACCAGATCTTTCAGCGGGAGCAGCTAGGGGCTCTGGGGTCTAACCTAAGGCCCCGACCTTGCTGCCAGAGGAAGTGATGCTTAGCTATGACTAGGTGTCAGAGGAAGGCACCCCACCCTGCCCCAGTGCATCCTCTCCCTCTACACACTGGTCTAAATAAACCTGAAATGCTGACACATAGAATCCTTTGTTTACTGAGTCAGGGTCTCACTCTATAGTCTAGGCTGGTGCTGAACTCACAGCAATCTTCCTGTCTCAGCCTCCCAAGGGCTGGGATTACAAAGGGCTGGGATTACAGGCGTGCACCACCAGGCCTGGCTAATTTCCATGTGGTGCTAGGGGACTAAACCCAGGGCCTTGCACATACATGCTAGGTAAGCGCTCCAACCTCGGAGCTATGCCTCCAGCCCACAATGTGAACTTGCAGTGACTGACGGGGGCTTAGAAAGGAACCTGAGTGCAGTGTACTGCCTGGCCTGGGAGCTGAGAAGACCCCGCTGGAGAATTTGGGTGGCATAATCTCCTGTCCCACTAGCCCGCAAGTGGTGGCTTCCCTGGTCAGATCACTGAAATGCAGATTAATTGAAAGGGCCCCTAAAAGACTGACACACCCCATTGCTTAGGTCAAACAAGCGCTCCTGTTTCCTGCTCTGCACCCTGGGAGCAAGTGACATGTATCTGTCCAAGGCCCAGAGCGACAGGGTGGGGGTGGAGCCAGGGAGGGAGACACACCCCTCCAGGCCACAATCCCAGGGATGGGCCTTCCCCCCAGCCCCACCTCCTAAGAGCACAGGAAACCACCCTGTATATATCCAGACAGGAGCACGGGGTCCCATGGCCTTTCCAAACATACTAGATTTTAGAAAATATTTTACATTTAAATCAAAACAAGATGAAACTGGAAAAAAAACCCCACAGGAATAAGGACAGAAGTGAAGACAGTCACCATGTCTTTTCCTGAAGGGATAAAAATTTTCATGCTCTCGGACATAACAGACCTTCGCACAGCAAGTGCTCTGGTAGCGAGGCGGCCGTCCAGGGCCACTGTTTCCTTTGGAAGACATCTGGACACTGGGAAGAGCCCGAGGGGGGACAGGTACTGGGGACATGAGGGAAGTAGCCACAGTCAAGTCCTGCTGGAGGTGGAAGAAGGGTCCTGAAGTCCCTGCCAGGATTTCTTCTGAAACTGCTAAATTTGAAAACATTTCTCCATGAGGAGATGAAGGACTCAAGTGGAGGGAATGAAGCGACTGGAACCCAGCCTGGTCACAACCAAAGAGCCAAGTGCTATGTCCCTGAGTTTGATCCCCCAGCACCACATAAACTGGGTGTGGTAGCACACACCTGTAATCCCAGCACTCAGGAGGCTGAGGCAGAATTGCCATGAGTCCAAGGCCAGCCTGGGCTCCATAGTGGGTTCAGGACCAGCCTGAGCTACAAAGACCCTGTCTCAAAAAAACAAAAAACCCCATCCTTATAGTCCCAGGACTGCAGAAGGCTGAGGCAGGAAGACCAGAAGTTAAAGCCCAGCCTGGGCTACTTGTTCACTTAGTGAGACCCTGTCTTAAAATCAAAAAACAAAAATTGGGCTGGGGGTGTAGGTTAGCATTGAAGGTCCTCGACTGGAACCCCAGTATCACAAAAACAAACAAACAAACAAACAAACAAGCCAGTCACTTAGTGTTACTTCCGAAGTCCTCAGGCCCATCTGGTTGCTCCGGCCTCTGGGACAGCAGAGCATGAAGGGTCACACACTTGCACCCTTGCCATCTGAGGCCAGCTGCCACCTCCCACCCTCTTGGGCTTCTTGGCCAGAGGAAAGAGCCTGCTTCCACTTGTGACAAGAAACCCTGATAAGGGAAATGGATTAAAGCTTAGTGAACTCATAGGGTAGATACCCTGCAGCATGTCTTCAGACCCACGACCCATACAACGGATGACCCTCGAAGTGGCTGCTGGGTCATCCATCCCACAACGGGATGGGAGATAAGGAGATCCCAAAGGATGGGGTAACGGAAGGGATACCTGGAGGACCGACAGGTGTTTAATGGTATTGCTTCAGCTCCCAGGGAGCCTGCAATTGCCTCCCCTCCTCTCTCCCTTCACGCAGACACCAGAGGGCTCCCCTGGGCCTTGGCCCTGTTGCAGGAATCCCCTAACTGTTCACCCCCTTTTTATTGATATGTACCAAAGCAATACATGTTTACATCGATCTGATCTTCAGCATTCTGGACATATAGTCTCGTGGCAAAGTTACAAATCCTCCCCTCTGCTTTTTGGCCCTGCGTATCGTTTCCCACAGCCCTGGCTGGCTTCCAGGGGTGCCAGGAGGCAGCTGGCAGGGCTGCAGGGCTTTCAGAGGAAAGGAGCTGTCCGTTCAACTCTGAGAATTACCGGGATGTTTTTCCCGTATCAACAGGGTAGACTTATGGTCATGACTGAATTTAGTAACGATAGTCTATTGGCATAAATCTGACCAAATTCAGTTTTTTTTCCTTAAAGACACTTTTAGACTAATTTAACACTGTCCTTTTTTCCTTGTTAGGGAGCGTCTTCTGTTACCTATGGAGTCTCAAGAGGCAGGGTTCCAGGACTTTCCCGTGATACACGCATACCGAGGAGGCTGCAGAAATAAAATCAACATCTACAAAGTGCGTCTTCATTCTCTAGGTTTACAATGGCGGATGAATGGAGGTCATCTGGGGGATAAACGCTCGATCTTTCTACGAAAGACTTTGTTACATTTCGAAGAACGCTTCTACTACTGTAGGGCCCACACATGAGCTCATAGGTGACCTTAGGCCCCGGGAAAGTGGGAAGGAGGTTCAAGGGAGGGCGGGCCTAAAGGCCTGCACACATCTGATAATGGAAATCCTGTGTGTCTAGAGGTCACGGCAGAAACGCAGACACAAACTAGAACCCAGAAGATGTACAATCCTCCAAGGTCAAATCTTCAGTATATTTATAAATTTATTATATAACTGCGATGACATCAGTGGTTGATGACCTGTACTTACCCTGCTGTGAAGGGAAAAAAACTTACAGAACTGAGTTCTGAAGGCAAATCGAGCCACCTGTCAGGCACCCAGTGGCCACTAAGTGCTGCTGGCACAGTGGGACACTCTGACTTGATGTACCAGCGTAATAATATATACACGTTTATAATGACCCTGCAAAAAAGGGACGTAACTATGCATTAAACCAATTACTCATTTATCCATTCACTATCTTTGAAGTTATCACTACAGTCACAAGGACCAGTGATTAAGAAAACTAGCGATAAACAATCCAATGTCAATCCCTGCCCTTTAGTTTTTTTCTTCCTTTTTTTGGAGAGAGGGTCTTGCTCTGTAGCCCAGGCTGGTCTTGAATTCACTACGGAACCCAAGCTGGCCTTGGATTCACAGCAATCCGCCTGTCTCAAGTCTCCCGAGTGCTAGCATTACACTCGTGTGCCACCATGACTGCCTTATGGGTGTTGAGGACATGAACCTAGGGCCTCTTGCTTATTAGGTAAGCGCTACAGCCGCTGTGCTCAAATGACAAAAAAAAGGTCATGACTTATCTGAAATGCAGGGACAAAATGACAACTGTGTTTTGTTTCAAAACAAAATTAAAACTTGCCCCCCAAAAATGAGCTTCCGCATAGAGACTAGGCCTGGAGAATCTCCCTCTGAACTCTCTATCCCAGACTCCCCTAAACTAACCAAGAGAAAGCAATTCTTTGTTGTTTCTACTCTTGCCTGAAACCTGAGGCAGCTGTACCTGAAACTCATGTACAGAGCCAGCTGTGTGTTTGACTCCCAGGGACCTGGGAGCCAGGAGAATGCCAGGGTCCGAGAGGCACCAGGCAGGGACTCCAGTCTGTGTGCACGGCTCTGCTGGAGCGACGTTGAGGACAACCACTCTTCACTCTTGGTGTCTGAACGAACCCCACTGTTCCTCATGACCACTGGATTTTCTTTCCTTCTTTCCAGAGAACGCAGCCAGCCCTTCTGAGACAGCACTCTTCTGAGGCCCAACCCCCTGTGGGACCTGTGGCCCGCCAACCAGCCCTCTGGCCTGCAGGTTGCTCCTACAGTATGGCTGCCACATGTAAGGCCTGCTGCTCGGGGCCGTGTGGAAAGGGGGAGCGAGTGGGCGCTGGCCCCAGAGTCAGCTGCTGTGGGAAGGAGAATGCTGCCCTTGGGGCCAGCAGGTACCAGGGCCATACCTGCAACAGCATGTCTGAACAGTGCTTCCTGGGAACTGTCAAGGACCAAATCAGTCTTTCCCTTTTGTTCAAAAGTTTTAATGTAAATCTGAATTGGCTTTTTTGCCTTAACAGTCCCTCCCTCCCATCTCCTAAGGAGGTACAGCACCCCTCTTCCACGCAGTCATAAAACCTAGGACCGGAGGTCTCCAGTCTGCCACCCCCAGAGGCCCTGGTACCTCTGCACACAGAATGCTGAGGTTTGTTCTGTTTAGGACACTCCTTCAAGGTCCAACACCCTCTAAATTGTCTTAAAAATAGCCATAGAGAGGACTCCAGTCCCAATGACCTTCTAACAGAGAAAACAAGCTGAGAGCAACTTATCAAAGCTTTCAAAAAAAAAAAACCAAAAACAAAAAAACAAACAAACCCTGAAGGTATGCGTTTCAGTGATAGATGTTTTAGGTACTGTGTCTTTAACCATTTTATCTCCAGAATCCATAACCTTTTGGACTTTGGGTCATGGCTGAAGTCCAAAAGTATCAATGGGGGGAAGGCAGAGGTCCTATTTCTGAGGCTGTTTCCATCACAAGGAACATCCTTGCCTGGAGGCCACCTCTGAGTTGAAGAATCGTGTGGTGCCTCAGCCTGAGACCCTCGAAAGGTGGGCCCTGTCCAAGCCCACGGGAGGAGGCTCCTCCCCGCTGCAATGGCTGGCTCACTTCCTGGTCAACAGAAGTGCTTGTGTCCTGTCGCCGGGCCTGTCTCGTGTCAGCCTAATTCACGAAATGTCAGTGACATCAAAAGTCAGGCTGAAGTGTCAAACAAATGCTGCAATCGCAACTTCAATTTTCCAGACACTGCTGCAATTATAATACTGAGCCACTTACTAAAAACTAAGTGGTGGTTTCTGTCCTGCAGAAAGGGCAGAATGTGATCGTAGGTTCCCACTAGAAGAGGCGATCAATTTCCCGGAACAGCAGGAAAGGCAAGGAACGTGCCCATGATGAGATCTGTGACTGACCGTGTGCGCCACCCAGGGTTAGGAAACGCGGATGATCTGGGTCATGGCTTCCTCATCAGCTTGGCTTGGGTCCTAGAGACAAAAGACAGCACGACGATGGTTAGAATCTACTGCAAAAGCCACAGGGACTCTGGGCTCAGTGTATTTGCTTTGCCAAGTAAACCGAGGTCCACTGGAATGTATGCAGGGTCTATAAAAGCAGCTTTGCTGGAAAAGGAAGCCCACTCTTCCAGAGTATCAGAAGGCTGCCCCCCCCCACCCCCCCGCCATGTGATCTTTCTCTCCTAAACATCGTGAGTCGGGCTCTTCCCTTAAAGGTCCACGGACGGAGTCTTCAGGAGGCTATGAAAAAGACCCAGAGACTCATACTGACACGCTGTGTTTTTGCCATTACTTCTAATCACAGTATTTAAATACTGAGCATGTACTAAGGCCAGAAAACTCCACTGGAAATTGTGACAGTTGCATCCACTCAAGGTACAGACACACCAGGAGGCAGAGGGACGGGCAACTGGCAGTGACTGGTGACAGGTGGACCCAGGCAGGCCCGCTCTTTCATCTCTCGACACCCACTGCATTCCCCAATAAACTGGGTGCTCCTTCTTGCATCAGACCAGCAGTGGCGACAAGAGGCTTACACAGTACACCGCAAGAACGGCTGGGAGCCTCCGTGAAGCTCTGAGACTTCGGCAGGTGAGAACTGAGAAAAGGCAGCAAGATTTCAGGGTATACAAGGTGGAGCTGGAACCTGAACAATGACCAGAACTGTCTGTGCACCTAGCATGCAGATACAGTGCTAAGTGGGTGTTGGGTGTGCACGGCTGCCCAAAGTCACCATATTCCCCCGAGGAACCCGGCCATGCTCCACTACAGGTAAAGGGAGGCTACGGGACGTGACCCAGGTGCCGCTGGAGCTGGGGCTGCCGGGGCCAGCAGCCCACACTCACACACTGCCTGGGGAGCAGCAATGAGAATGGAGGTAGAGCCCCGAGAAGACCCCGTCTGACAGCTGGCGGGAATGAGACGTGTACCCGGCCACACAGAGAGTATCGGCTTGGGGAGGCATGCCTGCAAAGGGGCCAGCGTGAGCACCACTGCAGGACAGGCACATTAACTTATACCCTGCTGAGGGAGATGATCTGAGGGAGGCTAAGGAGGGCCATTCTGACGTGTATAGGACGTTGAGAGGAGGCACGAGTGGAAGCCACAGTATTCAGGAACTGCTTTACGAGGCTTCGCCAAAGAGGAGGAGTAGGCCAGGCAGACGTCAGCTGGGAGGGAAAAACACCAAGCAGCTCAAATTTCGGAGGACTACATCCCCCACCACCCCACACACGTGAGTGACCGTGGAGCTCTAATAACGGGGCACGTGCCCAGCAAGGACAGTGGCTGCTTTATGTGTAACAACCAGAGCTCTGCTCTGGACGTACTGACTCAGAAATGCGACACGGTCATCAGGGAAACCATATGTGGCCCAAGCAGCACAGGGGCCCACAGCACTCACTCCACGTGCACTGCCAAGGCTCACCTCTTGGTTAGCTGACCATTTTATTAGGTATTACCCCCTAGGCACCTTCCTTCTCAAAACTTCACATTCAGTTATAAAACTGTGGGGATGCTGCTGTCAGGGCTTCTACCCCAAACCACAAAGTATTGATAAGCAGAGGCAAAGGGGATGGAGTCTCCTTACCTGCATGTGGGGACTGTCCTTTTCCTTTGGCGAGAAGAACCGTCCCCCCTCACCCCGCTTCCGGGCCATGGCGTGCCGGTGCCGGGACTCATGCAGGTATTTCTAAAAGCCAGAAAAAGCAAGACACGCAGGGACAAGTGAGAGCCCACAGCCAGCGAGTACACACATTTCATCTTCAAAAGCGTAACACAACCACGATCCCTGGGGTAATGAGTTAAGCCTGAATCATGGAGGAAGCTTAGGGAAAAACACCACGCCATCAGTCAGTAAGGCACAGATGGGAGTACGCAGCCGCTATTAAAAATGGGAGCTAAAGCAGAAGTGGCTCCTTCCCATGGCCAGCTGGCCCTGCTCTTTTTTAATGGAAGATCGAGTTCGGTTGGGTCCATGGCTGCACTGTAGAAAGAGCGCATTTCCTCGTCTATGTGAAGGTGGCTGTGCCCAGGTATCAGGACTGTGGCTCCTGCGTGAGAGCCATGCCATCTCCTGAGCTGGACTCTTCCAGGTCCCTCTGTCTCTGGCTATGATGTTAACAGTACACTGAAGGGCCAGGGCAGTTAAGAAGGGGACAACAGTGTGCAGACCTTGGCAATGTGCTACCAGCTCAGGGCAATGTATTTGTAGATTTCTTCAGGTAAACAAAGCCCTGGTCTCAGCTGTTACAGCGGAAGCTACACAGAGCTGGCACAAGGGCTACTACCCCTCCCGCGAGAGTGCGGTGACACAGTCCAGCAGTTTGGGAAGGTTTTCAAGAAAACAAAGCTCGTGAGC
Source organism: Ctenodactylus gundi (assembly GCA_004027205.1). Taxonomy (NCBI): domain Eukaryota; kingdom Metazoa; phylum Chordata; class Mammalia; order Rodentia; family Ctenodactylidae; genus Ctenodactylus; species Ctenodactylus gundi. Next base: position 99,957 of record PVKB01005021.1, on the reverse strand, counting down.
AGCTGCCCCCGGAGACCTCTGCTCTGTGCCCCGCCCTCTGTGCCCCACATACCCGTCTCTCCTTTGGGATCTTCCCCTCTGCTTCCAGCTTCGCGCGGGCCTGCCTCCTTTTGAGGATGCGGTGGTACTGCTTGGCGTTCACGTAGAGTGGCTCCTCCTCCAGCATCTCCGCCCCGGGCAGGGGGATCCTCTGGATGGCGGGCACGGAGCCCGCTCCAGGTACCATCTCCAGAAGAGGAAACCAGAGCTCGTCAGTGCCATGCCGGTGGACACCAGAAACAGCCCATCTCAATCTACTTTCTTCTGATGGCCAAAGGGTAATTTTCACGGGGTACTTGGTTTGGTGCAAACTCGCAGAGAACCTTTTTTTAAAATGTGATTTTAAAACACATATCCTAGACGCACTGTCTTAGGGGGCTCAGGAGTCGCTCTGAGAAATAAATTCACCACACCCCGCTGTGTCCATGTGCACCTCCATCTCTTAGACGGGTCCACTGCCATGCAGCGGTCGAGGACAGGAGTCACAGGATGACAGCACAGCACACACAAGGGTGGGTGCAGACCAAAGGTCTCTCAATACCCACAGCTACACAAACAAGCCAGTAAACTTGCTATAAAACCTAACCCTAGTTATTCTAAACAAACCACCCCACTGTATTACACATGCAGGGAAATGAGCAGCAGGGCCCTGCACCTGGCCCCCGCCCTGAGCGCTCATACTGCTTCCTGAGGCCGCCTCATGCCCAGCGCCGTCTACTCTTCACTGTCACTCATTTCCTATGCCAGGGACTGGGCACAAACATCCCACTTTGAAGGGAATTTAGACTTTCCTCACATCACTCACCTCTCCCTAATTTCTCAATATACTACCACATTTTTTTCTCTACTGATTACAATCTAATTTTTAGCTGAGAAGGTCTTGTCTCATCTACTCACAAGTGGTACACTTTCTATTCCCAAAGATCAGGAGCCCATCCTACCCTTCCCTGGCGGAACCCGGACTACAGGCTCACAGTCAGACACCTGCACCAGCCCACCCGCTGCTGTACCTGCACAGCGCATGGCAGGACTGCTACCAAGGACAGCTCGTGGCAATGCACGCTCACGGCACATCACCCAGGGCACTGAAGAATAACTTCAATCCCACCATATCCAACATTATCACTATGTTATAATCAAATGCCACTTCAAGAAATTTGCAGACAGAGAGAAGCTGGAAGATGAAACACAGAGCAGCAAGTGACAGAATGGAATTCCTTACCATGACCATTCCTCCTGAGTTGACCACGTTGCCAGCCACTGGCAGCGTCACAGTGACCGTCCCCTGCCCACTGCTGGTCGTGTTGGTGTTGGCTCCTGTCTGAACGATCTGTGCTCCTGCCAAGCTGGCTGCTGGGATGGTGATCATGCCTGAAACAGGGACTGTGACTTTAAGAAAATAAAACATGAAACAAAAACAGGCACACAGGACAGAAAGAAGGGCACACAGTTAGTCCCTCATCTAGCTGACACACCCTCACCAGCCCTGGAAACCTAGGAGAGCAAAGTGCTGTTCCATTCCCTGCCCCCCGGTCTGTAGACAGCTCAAGTCGTCAGTCTTTGAAACAGCTCCACACCGAGAGCCCAGTTCTGAGTACACCTGTCTTGAATACCTTCCCTTGGCATTCCAGAAAAGGAAGTGAGAAAGCCTGGACGTCCCCTTTTTTAAAAGGGTCTGACTACAGCTGTACCCACTGCTCTCAGGGAGGAACATTCTACTCGAGGGAAGAGATAGAACATTCGTTTCTTGATTCATTTTTATCTATTCAGCAGCACTGGGAGGGAGCCTGGCTCTCAATGAGCTACATCCCCAGCCCTTTTTTGAGACAGGGTCTTGCTGAAGTCGCTGGGCTTGAACATGTGGATCTTCTTGCCTCAGCCTCCCAGAGTGTTGGGACTACAGGGTGTGCACCAACAGGCCCCGTGAGACTTTGTAAGTTTATAATTTGTTAATCCCAAATTGACAAGGAGGCTATTATAGGTATAAAACTTAAGTCAGGGATGTTGAGTCTCCATTTATTAACAGTGCTGAGGACTCAATCCCCAGGTTGCCTGAGCTCCTGCCAGGCTCAGTTGGGTTCTGGCTGGCTCTGCTGTGTCATACAAAAAGCACAGGACACTAAAATCTCTGCATCTTGTGGCCAAACCCTTAGCCATGGAATCTGAGATGTTCTTTGCAGAATTTAACTGTCTGACATCCAAAAAACACCAAGTTCTGCCTGAGCACTGCTCCTAAGCCACACAGATTTTCCTTATTTACTCACTGTTCTTAGAACAGAGCTCAACAAGGGCCCCGAATTTTATTTATTAGTTCACATCTCCCTTACTACAGGCTTCCTCAAACTCTCCCTTACTTGTAGTGAAGTTCTGCTTATACATTAGACACAGAGCTCATTTTGGAATAAACGAATAGGGGAGTGACCCAGAAAACAACTAAAACGAAGTAGCAACATACTCCTGAACACCTGGGTTGCTGATATTTCTTCCTTTACTGATAAACAGATTCCAAGTTTTCTAATCTATTTAGAATGAGTCCTACCCTAAGCCTACCCAAAGCTCCCATAGTCCCCTGGGAGAGTCATTCAGCAACAACTGTGCGAACGCCACTGCCCAAGGAACATGCGCACACGGCCCTCTTGGTGGCCAGCTGCTGTACCTTGCTGGAGGATGGTGCCGTCTGCATTCACTGGCTGGTACACGATGGTCTGCCCCTCCGCGGTCTGCGCCACCTGTTGCCCCTGGACGGCGATCTGCTGCTGTGTCTGCAGGAAATGAATAATGGCACAGTTCAGCCAATTCCAAAGACACCACAAGGAAAATGACCATGTGATCCTTATGAAAACAAAGGCAAGACTTTTTTAAAAAAATGATTCTCCTCCTCATTCCTATGATAGAGAACTACCTGGGCTGTCTTCTGACCCTGTGGAAGCAGCTGCAGCCCATGGAGACCCTGCTGGGGCTTGCTGCTGGCTTACCTGTGTCTGGCCTGCAGTGACGGCCGTCTGTGGCTGCTGGATGATAATCTGCTGGGTCTGGCCCTGCTGGCCCTGCACTTGCACAGCCTGGCCTCCCTGGATCTGGATCTGCCCTGGTGGGACCAGCTGGATCTGCGGAGGGAACAGAGGAAAGTGGGGGGTCTTCTCCGGCCCTTTCTGGAGGCTGCTTACGCACAAGCTTGTAGAAAGTAGGAGCTGCCTGCACAGACAGACAAGGAAGCCTAGTCGGCTCTTGACACAAACTGACAAGAACCTAGTTTTCTGCTTATAAAACGACTAAGGAATTTCAAGCACTGTCTGCAACTCATGTTAAGGGACCAACGTCCATAGTATTGACAGTGATGGGATCATAATTTACTTCTTCAAAGTATTTTCTTTTAACAAATTTTCAAATGCGCTTTACAGACAAAATATTGTATGTATTCCAACTATACTCCTCCAAGTCAAATGCTAAACTGCTGGCTGGGACACCTTGCTGAGGGCTGAGAGATATTGAGACAGAACTCAGCTAAGCTGGACCAGGATTCCTGACCAGACACTTGCCTCAGACCACTAAGTTCTAGGACAATGCGGTATGCAGCAACAGCTAACTAAGGCTACGTGACAAAATTCTCCCTATTCCTGTCACCAATACTTAGTGCTGTCATTAACAGTGGCAGATCTTTTGACTTCATTTGCATTTCCTATTTGGTTCCTTGTTGCGATAAGTAACTCCCACAGGGCAATATGGAGTGAGAGGGATGTTGTGGCTCCCAACCCACTTTTCTTTCCTTCCTTCCTTCAATGGCTATAGCCACATTACTAGAAGTTATCATCAGAGACAGGACGCGTGACAATTGTTTTTTTGGAATTTTGTAGCCTGAAAAACTAAAAAAGCATTGTGATTTTTGACTGGTAAACATTCCTATTTATCTCTTTATCTGTCAATCAATACTATGGTCATTCCCCAAGCCCCACCTCATGGGCCACATCCCCAGCCACAGATTATTTTGATCTGAGGGCTGTTCCACTACAACTTTTTAATTTTTGTTTGTTTTTTGCTCTCTGTAGCCCAGGCTAGCCTTGGCCTCATGGCAGTCCTCCTGCCTCAGCCTCCTGAATGCTGGGATTTCAGGTGTGCACCACCACACCCACCTTACGTGGTGCTGGGGAATCGAACTCTGATACTTAGTGCTTGATGTAGTGCTTGCTAGGCAAGCGCTTTAACCACTGAGCCATTCTTCCAGCCTATAGAACTTCTCATTTGGAAGGAAGGTACTTCCAGAGAGATGGTGCTGACAGCCAGACTGTTCCATCCGTGATTCTAGCTTGTGGCCCCTTAGTCCTAGGCCACGGCTTGAGCCAGGCATTAACACAAGATCCCAGAGGACAGAAGGCGACTGCTGATGAGGAAGGAAGGAAATAGGCCTGTGGGCACTGTCCTTAGAGGCCTTCACGGGTGCTCTGCAACAGGGGCAGGACGCCTAGGTGTCTTGGTGACTGTGTCAGATGAAGTGACTAAAGAGACAATGGCAGCCAGAGGCAGATCCACATGGTTGACTGAGTACCTGCCGAATTTTAGACAGAACAGAGTACCTGCTTCTACTGACAACTAGGATTTTCTCTGCTAGGCAGGCACTTTGACTGCGGAGCCATTCCTCCAGCCCCTCAAAATAAGGCTTTCACCTGGACTGGACTAGTTACTTAAGAGGCAGGGAGAGAAAACAAAGCAGGTTCCCTTAAAGGAGAAGAAAGCCATTACATCCGAGGGCTTAGAGCTAGAATGAACCTGTGGCAGCGCCTGACATACAGTGCACTTTGGGAAGGACACGAGACAGTGACATGAAGCTAAGATCAGAAGCTTGGTTCAGAGAAGGCTTGGGAGTGAGAGCCGAGTCACTGGACTCACAGCTCCCTGGTCCCGTCCCACATCTCGCTGTCTCTACCCAGCCAACAGTGGAGAAGGTGTGACAAGGGTGCAGGAGAGGACGGGCAGGAATGGAACAGCAATGTGAAACTGAAAAAAAGCACACACCAGAACGCATTTAAAGCCTCAAACATTTATGCACGGTGAAATGTGGGAACTATTTTAAAATCTCAACCACAATTCTATCTTGGCAAAAATATGCCAACAGTATTAAAAATGCTCTTACCAAATGCCCAAGTAACATTTCCTCTGGTAGAATTACCAAGAATCCAAACGAAAAATAAAACTAGGGGCTGGGGGCATAGCTTGGCAGTTACAGTGCCTGCCTAGCAAGCGCAGGCCCTGGATTCAACTTCCCAGAAGCACTTAAACTGGGCCTGGTGGTACTTCCCATCAGCCCACTGCAATCAACTGCAATCCTAGCAGCTCAGCCAGATTCTGTCCCAACCACGCCCCCACAAAAAAAGAAACAAAAGGTGGTTTGGATGTGGAGTGTCCCCCAAAAGCCTCATGAATCTAAGGATACTGTGTTATGTCTGGAGAGCGGGCCTGGCTGGAAGGGCGATGCTTAGGGCTTGGCCTGAAGAGCATGTGCTGGTTCCACCCTTCTTCCCAGACTTGTTCCCACCCTACCATGCCGTAAGGCTCTGTCTCCCGAGCACATGGATACAGCCCTGCTATGTGATTCCACCATTTTCAGCTATCCACCAGTGAATAGACTGAGATGGTCTGAAACTGTGAGCTAAAATAAACCTTCCCTCCCTAGTGTTCTGCATGTTGGGAATTCTGTCTCAATGAACAGAAAGTAACTGAGACAACCCTGGAAACTACAGTGCCTTAATTTTTATAGTAATTTTACCCACAAAAGCAAAAGCAAAAAAAATCCTATAGATACATTCTGTGAATTAGAAATTCTGATTCATCAAACTGATTAATAAAACTGTAATAACAAATGTATTAAAAAAGCAGAAAATTCCACATGTATGGTATAATCATGCAAAAAATTATGGGTAAAATCACAAGGGAATATGCAAACATTATAAGTTTATCAGCAGAGTTATCATGGTTGAGTTTTTAATTAAAAGCATTTCAATGTCAGCACGAATGTGTTTTATTCCGTAGAACAGTCTCAGAAGTGGGACTAGCAGATCGAAAAGTTCATGTGTTTAAGTGACAGTCATATGTCTTTCAAATTCAAAATTACCAAAAGAAACAATATTTATTTCTCCACACTCTTTCTAGTAGCAGTTAAGATCACTTTTTAAAAACTGGGCCAGAGATGGAAAGCACAGCTCAGCATTCGTGCCTGCTCAGCAAGCACAAGGCCCTGGGTTGGATTCCCCGGCACCACATCCAAACTGACTGTGGTGGTGCCCACTCACCATCCCAGTACTTAGGAGTCTGAGGCAAGAGCTGGGCTGCAAGTTCAGGACTAGCCTGAATATGGAGGGAGCCCCTGTCTCAAAATAAATAAATAAGAAAGGAAGGAAGTAATTAAAAAGTCTGGTCTAAATTGATGATAAATTTCTTTACCGTCAACTTTAAAATTTAATGACGGAGTTGCATGTAGCATTTCTATGTATTTCTTTCAACCTCCTCTACACCTCTACCTTTTTTTCTTTTGTCTCTCAGTCAGCAAGGTGAACTTACAACTTACACGGGTATACATGAAACCAGTAAATTTCTGACTAAAAACCATTTCTAATAGTCTTTGACCTGTTAGGTGTGCCAGCATGGCACATCCAATAAATTATTGAGTAAACCAGACTCTGATCTTTCAATATTCTTTACAGCAACACAAAATAATGCCTGCCATCTTCACCCTTGCAATGAGGCCCTGTGTCTGCAAAGCTCAGCTTTGGGTGACTGGTGCTTGCTGCAGGCAGAGATGGGCGACACGCGACACACTGGGTGGGGAGTGATCACCTGCAACATCAGCTGTCAAACTGGACTGCAAAAGCCTCTTCTTTCAAACTTCTACTCGGCTCTACTGCCCATATACTTCCACAAACGGCACCTACCTGCTGCAAGCCTTGTGTCCCAGACACAGGTACTTGCATGATGGTCTGCCCTTGTCCTCCGGGGACAGCCTGCACCATGATGGGCTGGCCGGTGGATGTGATCAACTGGCCACCACTGACTTGCACCATTAATGGTTGCCCCTGGACCTAGAATAAGAGGAAACAGGCACAATGAAATAACAGAAGACACAAAGGTGCTTTACAGAAGATGAGCACTGGAGCGATTCTGCTCCCCTGCTAGAGGGGAAACACTAAGAAGGTGAGCTGGAAGTCCTCAAGTTCCTGTCTTCACATGACCTGATGTCACTGGCCAAATGTCAGGCGGGTATTTTAAGATCAGATGTCATGAAGCGTAGCTAGTCTCTGGGAAGTCTCCATAGATATAAGGCAGTTGTCACTGGACAAAGACTAAATCAAGACATTTAATCAAGCCGTCAAAAATACTGGCCTGTTAACAAACCGCTGTCCGGGAATGGTGTCCAGAGAGGGCTGGCAACCTGGGGCAGTGATGGGGTCTGGTCAGCCCTGACAGCCTGCAGACAGGGAGCCCGGCACTGTGCGCAACAGCAGCAGGCTCGGCAGCAATGCCTAGCTCTCCTTCTCTGCAGCGCTTCCCGACTTGTACCCGCTCTCAGGACTCTAGTGGAGCTTGATGCTTGGGAAGGCCCTGCCGGTGTCCTCCTGGAGCCATCCGAGGTCTTTGCTGCGCTCCTCACAACGGAATTTAGGGTGTCTGCTCAGTCAGTTTGGCTTTATCATAAGGAATTGCAAGCAAGTCTATAAACAGAGTTCCTGACTTCCAAGCTCCTGCGAGTACACAGGCTTCGCCACGAGCCAGGTCACCAGAAGAGCCCTGTCCTGCCTGCCTTGAGTCCCAGTGTGAAGACACCAGTAGAATGTGAACACTTTCTGGGCCAAGACTGCAGCATTAGAAGGAACAAGAACCAGCAACGACATAGCTAAATGTCTCGAGTGTGTGTTTTTAGATTCTACCTTTGTTTTGAGGAATTATTTGTAAGAAATAAAAAAAAATCATGCAACTAAGACAGATGCCAAGATTGACAGATTGGCACCGTGGCAGATGGACGGTTCCGCAGCAAGGCCCACCACTAACCAGGATCATTGAGAACACTTCAGAAGTGTTACTTAACTGCTCTTTAGGAAACTTAACTTTTCTTTTCTTTTTTTTTTTTTTTTTTTTTTTTTTTTTTTTTTTTTTTTTTGAGACAAGGTTTTGCTGCTCCGCAGCCCAGGCTGGTCCTAAACTCACTAGAGCCCAGGCTAGCCCTGGGCTCATGATAATCTTCTTGCCCCAGCCTCCTGAGTACAGGGATTATAGGCGTGTACGCCCAGCTAATGTGCTACTGGGGAATTGAACTCAGGTACTTAGTGCTTGACAGGCAAGCACTTCACTGCTGAGACATTCCTCCAGCCCCAACCTTGCTTTTCTCTTAGGCTTTTACTGCCTGACTTGGCCCTGCGTCCACTTCCTTGAGATTGCACGATTCCCTCTGCTACACTGACGCCTGTATCAGGAATGACTTAGCACAGGAAATGCAGGAGTAACTCCAAGAACTATTTAAATTTCTCTGCAAATAAATTAGACTCCTTCATAATATGATCTAAGTAGTTGACACTAATTCTGACATGCACTCTAAATTCCTGGCTATCCATCGCCTTTCCCGTCCCCCCACGGGCATGCTACACGTGCACATGGCAGCAGGGTGAGACTGAGAGCTCAGTGTCCACATGTACGAGTGACCATGGGAGCACATGCATCAGACGAAAAGCCACGCAGGGACGAGCACGTCACACTCCCATTCCACGAGTGGTTAATAACAATCCAAACTACTGCTTGTGGATTAATAGGATGAAGCAGGCATGGGGGGGGGGGGGGGAAGCGTGGGAGCCTGAGGCCCCAGGTGGCTCAGAAACAGGCACAGGGAGGGCTTCCTTCAGCTCCACATCCGTTCACCACTGGTGGCAGAGGGGGGACAGGATGACAGGAAGTGACTACAGTAAGGGGGTTAGCCACAGGATGCCAGGCAGCATTTGGGATAAAGGGAGCTGCCAGCCTTACTGCTAGGCCACTCCTGGGATCATTTCCAATTTAATGGAGGAAAAAGGGCAGGGCTTCCAAATATTGTCAGTTACTCAAAAATTGGGTCATTTTTGTTACCATACTCTAGATGCAGAAAAGATTAGAGCCTCTACTATTTGTATTCAGAAACGACTCAAAGTACAGCTCCAACTTAGGAACGTGCAACTTGGCCATATGAAATACTATTGAACTATATGCACTTTTTTTTTTTGAGGCATGGTCTTGCTGTGTAGGGCAGGCTGGCCTTGAACACACATCAATCCTCCTGTGTCAGCCTCCCGGGGAATTGGATTAAAGGCATTTACAGGTGGGCAATACCACACTTGGCTTTGCATTTTAAAAATTTTCTTTTTGCAGCATATCTAAGTAACCATTAAGAGTCCATATAGTGGCTCTGACAGCAAGTATTAAAGTGTATTCCACACTTGATCAGCCACAGAGTATTTGGGATAAACTTTGAACATCTATTGCTAGTACTAAGTAAGACAAATCATTATTTTCCCAGGAAAGGCCATTAAAAAGCACCACTGTGAGAAATTAGTAAGATTCAGTGCTTTGATAAAATCTGACCAAGTGGACTGATTATTTTGCTCTCAGATTGCCCTTCTAATATTTACTTTTCACACAGGGTCTCACTCTGAGGTCTCACTATTTTGCTCAGGCTGGTGTCAAATTCACAGCAATCCTCTAGCCTCAGCCTTCTGAGCGTGTGTCACCACACTTGGCTAAGTCTTATATGGTGCTAGGATCAAACCCAGGGCCTTGTGCATGTTAGGCAAGCACTGGAGCTATGGGACTATATCCACAGTCCCTAAGGTGGCCCTTCGGTAAGTAAAAATAAAAGTGCAACCTAGCCTAGTTGCGTGTGTTTCGTCCTCCACTGTACTGACACTTTACCAGGTAATCTGATGACGGGGTTTGACCTCTGAACACGTTTGAATGCCACTTACAAGAATCTGTTCTTGGGGTGTCAGTTTCTTTTCCAGGCACTTCCAAAGAAACCCACTAACCAAAATGAGAGTTTTCAGAAAACTGATAAGCTGTTACTACATGGTCTGGCATGAAACATGAGGAAACAGGCACCTTCCAGAGGCCTCAAGGACAAGTTAGCAGCATCAGAGACATGCAACCGCCCTCGCTAGCCATGAGACTCTAACATACACAGCACCAGACAGGGAGGAGGGTCCATGCAGCGCACAGAGACCAGAGAGGGCACCACTACCTGGAGGGTCTGGACTTGCTGACCCGAGGCCGATGCCACCTGGGCCTCAGTCTGCAACTGGACGGCAGTGACACCACCCTGCTGCTGAGAACAGGAACACGAAGAGCTTGAAATTGGTGGGGAAGGAAATGTGTAGTCAAGACAACACTTCACCTGACCCCTGTGGGAGGGGAGGGGCTTCATTCAAAAGGCTGAGCTCCAGGGACTCCGAAAGCACACAGCCTCCTTGTACTGTGGGCTTTGTTCAGCGGGACCAGGGATTGTGCCCTCAGAAGGGACCCCAAAGTGCAGTCAAAACAACATCTGCATGAAGTGTACAATGCAGTCCTGCCCTCCAGAAATAGTTTGTTGGCTATACAGCTGTTTCAATGCTCTTTTTATTCCCTCAAATACAAACAAACTCATCAGGATTAACTAAGTCGTGAGGCAGGGCTTCAGGGGCACAAAGGGAGTCACACCAAACAGGGAGGAGTCAATCACTGTCATGAGCCCACCACCTCTGTGCCCCCAAGCTAACACTTATTTCTATACAACTGGGTTGTCTGAGGGGCGATGTGGTGCTTGCTTATGTTCACAGCCTGTGGCTGTGCCTAGAGGGCGGATCCCACCTTGCCCGTATGGGAGGAAGCTGCGGCAGCCACAAAGGAAGCCCATAGGAAGGGAGTAGGAGGACCTTCATCCAGGGCTGGACCTTCCTTCAATTACCATCTGCATAGCCCTCTGTCCTCTCTACCTACTTTTTGTTTTTGGGTTTTTTTTTTTTTTTTTTTGAGACAGTGTCTTGCTCTGCAGCGCAGGCTGGTCCTGAATTCATGGAGCCCAGGCTGGCCTTGGACTCATGGCAATCCTCCTGCCTCAGCCTCCCGAGTGCTGGGATTACAGGCGTGCTCCACCACACCCAGCTTTATGTGGTGCTGGGGAATCGAACTCTGGGCCACCACTGCGCCATTCCTTCAGCCCTCTAACTACTTTTCTATATTAGCCAAGTTCCTTTTGAAGACAAAACATTTCCAAGATATCGATCTTGGCCAGAGATTAAGTGGAAGCAGAATATATTTCTTATGAAGTCTTACTAAAACAAACCTAGGTAAAAAGCACCGGGAAATATAAGCTGCATATAAAATGCAAGGACATGACTGACCTTTTTAAAGACTGAAGGGGACGGGGTATGTTCCTCCCAGTTAGGGGGCTGTCTAATAAACACTGCCCTAATGCAGAACAAGGGCTTTCCAGGGCCCAGGCCCATGGTGGACCAAACTTAAGAACGGATAGACTTCTGGGAAGCAGGTGCTATCTGCCGTGGCCAACCCCACAGCAAGTCAACGGTGGCTCACCCAAGCACGGATATAAATGGACGCTAGGGGAATGAAGCAGAACAAACCAAAAATCCTCGCAGTTCTCACGATAAGCAGCAGCCTACCAAGTGCGCGCCCATGAGCGACCCGCTGGGAGGTTTGGGGGGGTACGGCTTCCATACCTGCGGCTGAATCTGCCCAGCCTGGACCACTATCTGCTCTGCGGAGCTGGTGCTACTGGCTGTGTACTGCTCCATGGCACACTGGGGTCGAATCCTGCGTCTGGAAAGAAATTCGAATGACATCAAGGAAGGCCTCACCAGACAGTTGATACTTGATACTGTATCACTGCACTTAATGCCTGCAAGAAAATAGGGTGAGCGAATGATAAACACACCCAATCCCATTTTTAACTAGGACTAGATGGCGCAGTAACAATACCATAACACTCTGGTCACAGCTTTAGAAAATGCTCTTGGTTATTTCTCATTGGTGATTAACCTTTTGATTTCTTCAAAGCTCTAGCAAAGGTATAGGAGTTTGCATTTTAATACAGTGAGAAATAAAAGTATACTAATGACAATGATATTTATAATTAGATATAATAGTTCCTGCTATCGCTTGGATCCCACAAAAGCCTCATGTATGTGGATGTAGTGGGGTAACTGTGGAACCATGCTATTGAGAGGTACAGCCTGGCTAGAAGGGGTGGATGCTTGGGCTCTGACCTGGAAAGAGCGTGTTAACTTTTAGAGAGCAGCTGTTGCAAGGACAGAGCTTTCTGATGTGGGTGGTGACTTGTGGTTCAGAAAGCAGGGAGGGGCACCCACCCTGGGTCATAGGGAGGGGCACCCACCCTGGGTCATAGGGGTGCGGGTGGGCAATGGCAGCTTGAACTAAGTAAAAGAAGAAACATTATTACAGCCTCTTCCTGGGAAGGCTCCCAATACCCATGCCCTTGCTTTACTTGGTTTCTGTCTGCAACGGGAAGGGCAGCAAACCAGCTACCCAAGTGCCCATGACGGACAGCGCGAGACCATCCCAAGCTGGGAGCTAAAATAAACCTTTCCTCCCTTAAGTTGCAGATGTCAGGTATTCTGTTCGAGCATCAAATTCGCAACTAAGCCAGTTTCCCCATTCACGGAGATAGGTTCTAGGATGCCCAGAGGACACCTGAAACCTTGGCCAGTATCAAGCTCCTGTCTAGACAGTTTCTGGACCCAGACACCCCCTGGGTCTGACCTTCTGCATTCCATGTGCTGGCATCTCTTTGCCATCATGGCTCTGTCTTCAGGCCATTCTTCAGTAAAGTGAGGATTACCGAGACCCAAGCAGTGTTACCATCACAGCCATCCTGATCCCTGAGACAGGTGGTACCTGCCCTGGGCTAGACACCATGAATTGCAGCCACCCTCCTGCGAGTGGTACACACTGGAAAGCTCATGAGTTGTCTATTCTCGCAGTTTCCCATTTGGTATCCTGGGATCATGGGCAACTGAAACTGAAAAACGAAGCCATGGGTGTTAAGAGGGTACTGGTGTACAGAAAAACTTTTAAATCACTCACTAAGGTCATGGTTGGTTTTTTTGAAGGAAGGATTTGGCAAGATACACCACAGTCTTGAATGTAAATGCCTAACACTCTATTCCTTATTGTGTAATTTCATTTTTTTATTTTGGTAGTGTTCAAATATATTCCAAAGTAGAAAGAACTTCACACCTCAATCACCCAACTCCAACACAGCGTTAAATCTTATTTTACACATCATCTTGTCCACTTTCCACCCTATCCCTGGACGACTCTGAAGCTAACTACAGATATATGATCTGGAATTATTACCCAAAACTCTGTAAGCACTACAGCATCTATTTCTAAAGAGTAAAGACTCATTTGTCATCATGTCACCTTATAATGACACCTGTCTCTATAATATGAATTTCTCAACATTACTAAATTCTTGAAATTCACCAACTATTGTCAAGGTTCAAATTTATCCCTCTCATAAGAGCTGAAGATTCCACTTTAAAGATACAATTAGGTAAACAGAGGCATTTAGAAGTTCACCTAAAAACTTTGTTGAAAAAATTATCAAAAGGGAATTTCTTTTGAAAAGCCAAGTGGCAAGTATCAAGACAGCATACACCTTTTCTCCATAAACAAAGAAATAAAATTTATCTGCTACTGTTTGGAGGAGGAATGTCCCCAGAGGTCTCAGTTTGGCACTTGTGGGAGGTCTTCTGGCTCCACAGGCTGTACCCTCTGCATGGGGTACGCAGTTCTGGCACATGCCGCCTCATAGACCCAAAAGCAACGGGGCCAATCAATCACTGACTGAAACCCCCAAAACTGTGAGATAAAATAAGTATTTTCTCTTTATAAAATGATTACCCCCAGGAATTCACTGTAGTAACAAAGAACTAAGAAAAACATTCTAACGTATACCTAAGCATTTACTAAAAAGTGTATTGATTGCTAAAATCTATCCTGACAAGCATTAAAAAAAAAAAAAATCGACAAGGAGATTGAGACACGCACCACTATCTGGCAAGGTGAGCACGGTAAAACACAAACGGCAGGTACCTGGCCTTCACTGCCAAATTCCTTCAGCTTCACCACGCCGTGTCTTTAGTTGCTGTGTCTTAAGTTACTTTTCCGTTGCTGTGACTCAATACCTGACATCCACACACTTAGGGAAGGAAAGGTTGATTTTAGCTCAGATTCACAAGGTCACGGTCCATTCAGGGGCAGCCGGCAGCAATGGAAGTACATGGCAGAGAAGACAGAGATGGAGGCAGCTTCTCACGACATCACACACAGGAAGGCAAGTGAGACTAGCTGACACTTGTCCTAGTCCTCAAGGAAGGCAGGTGCAGCTTATATATCCTTCCAGGTCTCCACCCAGCGATTAGCCCCTCCTGCATCCAGGCAGGTGTGGAAGGTGTTGCCACTACACAGTTAATCCCAATTTACATGGCTTTGATTTTAACTCACACACCTTTAATCCTAACTCACATGCCTTTAATCCTAACTCACACACCTTTAATCCTAACTTAACTGTAATCCATCCCTCCAGACTAGACCCCAACCCACCAACAGCACATGGTTCCACAGACAATCCATAACATTAAAACATATGAGGTTTTTGGGGGACATTCCAGAGCCAAACCACAATACTCTGTGTGGCTCCCTCCCTGTCCTGAATCAATTATGAACGAACACTTATCTTTTGTGGTCATGTTGGCTCTGGGGAAGAACCACAAGTCACATGGTACCAAACTCGGTGAATAGAGTAGAAACTGTTGGATGGTACTTGGTAGCAGCATTCACTCTATTGCTGGTCACACCTTGCCAAGATCCTCAGGACAGAGGACTTCCAGAACTGCTTCAGAAAGTGGCCAGAACCAGAGGACGTGTTGGAAGTGAAGGAAGCTTTCTGAGGGGGATTAATGGCAATGTGTCTTTTGTGGTAGTGATTTTTGATTTAAACATACACCCTACCTAATCTTTTAATCAGTCCTTGTATGTTTGAACATTTTAAATGAGTTAAGTCTACTACCCATAACAAAATAATTGCACGTGGGCTGCTACAGGACAGCTCGGCTACGGTGTGGCCACCTGGGTCTCAGGTGCTCTAATGGGCACACTTTTGGCTATACTGGTTGTGTTCACAAAGACTGGCCATCAGGGAGCTGGCTAATGAGATTAGCAACACAGGTGAGTTTGATAGTTATGTCTCACTGCACCCTGAGCAGCTGGTCTCCTACCAGTACCTCTGACGTGGGTGGCTGAGCCAGCTGTGAGCCTCTGGGTACCACACAGGGGTTCAGTTGGACTTCTGCGGCTCCGACAGGGAAGTCTGGCTTCCCTGCATTCTATCTTGCCTAATACACCTGTTTTCAAACTAATAAAATTAAGGTCATGATAGAGGATGCGTATCATTCCACAGACACGGAGGAACCCTGACGACAGTAACCTAGGTGCAGAAAACAAATCAGACCTGAGGACGGGAGGGAGGGCTAAAGAGGGACGCTCACAGTCACGGAGCACTGTGCAAACAGTGTACATCTTCACTGTGCTGACGGTTTCCCAGGAGTGCACATCTAGCAAAATTCATTAAAACGTACACTTAGATCACCAAAGGACTGCACTCTGTGTTGGTCCCTTCCTCTGTTTTCCCTGGACTGATTTTCAAAACTTACACCTTACCAAGCCAACCTGTGGAAATGTAACCCGAAACGTGTGGGTGTGGCTAATAAATGGAACATGGCCATTTCCTTTCTAAATCGGGGACACTTAACTGTGCTACACTGTGAGGGGTAAAAATAGAGACACCGTGGAATCTAGCAGCGATTCCCTCCCAT
Organism: Ctenodactylus gundi; assembly: GCA_004027205.1. NCBI lineage: Eukaryota > Metazoa > Chordata > Mammalia > Rodentia > Ctenodactylidae > Ctenodactylus > Ctenodactylus gundi. The sequence goes on along the minus strand of PVKB01005021.1, from coordinate 84,016 downwards.
TAAGGAGGGAGTGAGTCACATGGGGCGGCTCCCGGCTAGGGCCACCAGCCAATGGCTCCCTCCCACTGAGAGCAGAACGGTAGTGACACATGCCCCTCCCCCAAGTGCTTGTCTGCTCAAGATAAGGATAAAACTGAGTTACCTGGATTTAGTGGGCCTGGCATAGTGGCTGCTTCTAACACAGGGTTTTCAATCCTGAGAATTAAGAGGGTGAGTTTCTTGTGCCAAGTGGGGAATATCCTCTGCCTGTCTCTGTGCTACACTTCCAAAGTGCAGAAGCCAATAAGCCAAACACTAGGACCCTATTTCACGTGGGGAAACGCTCATCCTGAAGCTACTAACCTCCCAGCTCACCTTAGGCACGTGAAAAGCCCTCTGAGATCCCTGAGACATTCAACACCAGGTAGATGCCACACCAGTGCCTTTTTTTTTTTAAACCACAAACCACATTAAGAAATAAAGTTTGCATTATGACTCAATGCACACACCACCTACACATATGTGGCTAGCTAACATTTCATGAGACAGCATCTTTACACAGTATTAACAGGTTGTGTGAGATCTGCTATCATTAAAAGCCACCAGTGTGGTCCAGTGAATTGAAAATTTTTTAAAAAATCTGTATTTGGTAAAAGACTGAAAAGGGAGGGCTGCATCTTCCCCATCGCCCTACAGGATTCTGAAGAGGGGCTTCCACACTGGCCGCTTCCCTCAACTACGACAAGCCGCACGCTGGACAGTGCGCTGACGACTTGACAGAGAAAAGGGAAACTGATGAACACTACAGCTTCAAAAAGTCTCCAGGTCTTGTAAAGGCATTGGGATCCATAGAGAGAAAAAAAGTGTGGTAGAGTTTAGAGGGCAGATTCTGCCTGAGGTCAAATCCTAGCTGTCTTCAGAAAAGAGGTGAGATGGGAGCCAGTGTGAGCCGGTTTGATGAGGACTTACTTGGTGATCACAGGAAGGGGAGGTGTAGTAAGGACAGAAAACTTCAGTAACTGACCAGCTCACCACCGGGCCTCCTGATGGGAGAGCCACAGGCTACCTGGCTGCTGTCTTTTACAATGTCATAGGCAAGGACAGGAGCGAGCAGGCTTAGAAGTGCTGAGCAAGGTGACCACAAGGTAACAGGAAAACGCCTTTTAGAAAGATACTCAGTAAAAGCATATGGCACTTCTGAAGTGACAGAATGTGCCCATTTTTACTTGCCAACCTAATCCAAAGCCAAATGCAAACGTTTTCTTTTTTAAAAATCTAAGTCACAGTGCCTCATTTACTACTGTGAATGATGTGAGGATTAAGTGAATTTACAAAGTAATTTAAACAACAGAAACCTTCCTAAAAGTGTCTGTTTCAGTAGTGAAAGAGCACAGGCCTAGTTCTGCACAAACCTACCACTTGTATGGCCTCAGCAAATCGATTGTATTTTTGGGACAGGGTCTTGCTGTGTAGTCCAGGCCAGTCCTGAACTCACTATGTAGACCAGGCTGGCTTCAACTCACAGAAATCCTCCAGTCTCAGCCTCCCAAATGCTGGGATTACAGGAGCATGCCACCATGTCCTGCTTTAAGAAAATGGCATTTAAAGTATGTACCACATACTGAAAGTAGATGTCAGGACTTCAACAAATCTTCACCCGAGTGAAATAATTTTTAGTCTCTTAAGAAAAAAAAAAAAAAAAACAAAACCTCCTTTTTTCTCTCCAAAGACAGCTAAGTGCTATGGGGCAAACCCCACAAGTTACAAGATTTTTCAATGTTCAGGTAAAAAAAATACTTTTCTTTCTAGATTCCCTCTAATTGCTCCTCCAGATGAAGTGACCACTTCCCCCAAATCCCTTACAGAAGTTTCTAAACTGCGACCTACCCTTTATCCCACTTTCCTATAATGAAAAAACGTTTTACATGAGTTTTAGTACTTGTATAAAGTACATTATAAAGTTCATTTCAAATATGGCCTAGATCATTTTCACTCAAAAAAAATAAGCTAAGGATTAAAAAAAGAGGGTGCAGGTTGGATACATCTTTAAGATCTTCAAACTATCACTAATACTGTCCCCCTCCCTAACCACTCCAACTTTCTGTCTCAACAACTTCATGCCTCTGCACACACCTTCCTCTTAAGCAAGGCTCTTCTTCAGTTCAAAGAAGTCTAGTCACTTTCAAGGCCCTAGTCACTTTCATGGCCCTAGTCACTTTCATGTGGCAGTAGAGTGAGCCGACTGTCGCTGGCTCCAACGGGGCGGAACCTGGCCCCTCCGGTGCAGAAACCGCCAGGTAGACTGGATTTCGTCTGCCTGTCTCCAGAGCCAAGCTGTTCTTCTACCTTCGTGCTCCTCAGAACCAAGGTGCTGCCCACTGCATAACGACTTCATCATTAGATACCCTGAAGAGGATTTACTCACTTAAAAGAAATCTCCCCGGACGTGGTGGCACACGCCTGTAATCCTAGCACTCAGGGAGACTAACGCAGGAAGTTCAGGAGCTCCAGAACAGCCTGGGGAACTGAGTGACTTAGTGAGCCCGTCTCAAACAGTAGAAACAGGCTGGGACTACATCCCACTGCGATGGCTCTGGGCGGCAAAAAACAAAACAAAAAGCCTCCTTAACATTCAAGTTTCTAAAATTTCTATTATAAATGAACTGTATAATAAGGACAGAGAACTTCAGTACATGGACAGCTTACCACTACGGAGTAGGAGATCTCAATACGTAAAGAGAGAATGTATCGAGGAAAAAAAAGTGGGTAATGAGCTGAGAGGTGTCAAGCATGCCAGTTTCAAAGTGACAGACAAAGGTGAACGGGAAGAGACCCAGGGCATTCCCGAAAGGAAGAGTTGGGAATAAGGAACGGGAGGGTAGGATGAGTTGCAGGCTGGGACCCTCCAGGCGAATGAGAGCGCGCGGTCATCCATCTCGGGGCGCGACGCCCCTCTAGGAACCGCAGGGTGGATAGGGTCCTGCAGTCTAGGCCCGACGGGAAGAGCGCGGGGTTCGGCCCCATCGCCGAGGTGCGCGGCCCCGGCCCGGCGATCGGGGCGGGGAGGGGAGGAAATGACGAGCCCGAAGTGGGTGGGCAGCGAGCCAGGCCGGGGACCCGGGGGAGGGAGCCCAACGGCCCCCACCCGGCGGGGGACAGCTGGGCGCGCCGACACACAGACCGCGATCCGCCAGGCTGGGGGGACGCGGACACGCGGGAGGCCCTTTCCAGGACCCGAGGGCCGGCGCGCGGGACCGCAGGGGTGCGTCTTGGGGGCAAGCCGACAGGGACGACGGGAGGACACCGGAAGGCGCGCGGGACCCTGAAAAGCGGCCCTCACACCCCGCAAGGCCGCCGTCCCCCGGCCGGGGCGCGGGAACCTAGGCCTAAAGGTCGGGGGCAGGGGGACGCAGCCCCCGGCCGGCGACGGCGCAGCGCGGCGCGGGGACGCCGAGGAGCCCGCCACCGGAGCGCCGTTCCCGCGCCGGGAGGCTCCTGTAGGCCGTGGCCGGGAGTGTCCGGCGCCGCCGAGGGCCCCGGGCCGGCGCCGCCCGTCGCCTTGCCCGGCGAGGAGTCGGCTCGGCTCCCGGGGCTCGACGGGCGCCTGGGCCTCTCCTGAGTGGTCAGCGAGACCCGCCAATCGGGGCGCTGGGGCCGGCTCTGGGCCGCTGGATATTGGCTCCTCATACTCACCGTGCCTCGCTCCCCCGGTTCGCTGCCCGCGCTGATTGGCTCCAGTACCGGACTCCGAAACCCAATCAGAGGCTCCAGCCGCCGCTGCCGCCGCCACTGCCGCTGTCTGGCAAAATGGCGAACCCGAACAAAGGCAAATCGGGCCTCCCTCCAACCATTTCTGCGCAGGCGCCTCGGAAACCACGCCCCTCCTCTCCTCGCTGGGCTCGCTCCGCCCTTCCTCCGAGAAGCACTGCGCAGGCGTCTCCTCAAGCCACGCCCACTTCCTGAATAGGACACCGCCTCCGGCCGAATGATTACGCAGGCGCCTTCTGGACGCGCCAGACCCTTCGACTCAAAACAATGCACAGAGTGTAGAACCACGCAGGCGCTAACTCGCCCCTCTGTCAACCGCCCACCCCTTTCTAAGCGGCCACTGGGACACACCGCTGGGGCTAGTGCGCAAGCGCCGCTCTTCACACCTTGCGCGGTTGGGTCTCGTTACGCATGCCCGGGCGGCGGCGGGAGGGCACGAAAATTGCCGCCGGAAGTGTAGCGTCAATCACCATAGAGAGCGGGCTCGGCCATCTAGCTAGAAGGGTTCGCTTCCGCTCGCTCCTAGGCGGGGGCGGCCATCTTGGTTGCGTGCAATCAAGGTCTGTGGCCGGATTGGCTCCGGATTGGGGGTTTGTCAGTGCATCCCACCTACCAGGGTCGGATCCCGAGCCCTTCCCCGCGGGGGGACCCTCTTAACGGCCTACGCCATTTCAGGTGAAGGGTAATACGGGTACACAGGCGTCCTGTGGGGTCCCAGAGCGGCCCCCTCTAGGGTAGGAAAGAGTTGGGCAGCTTCTCAGGACTTTTCCTCCTCCACCCCTGAAGATCGGGGTCGCCCCTCTACCCGCCTGCGGCTCCGCGTGCCCTCGTCTCCCCCACTTCCCCACGCTGGTTGCGGCTTAACGGGACTGTGACCAAGTTCCTCATTTCTCCTAAGCCACAGTCACTGGGGAAGTACTTCTGCTTCCTGCGGAGAGAGGGCGACAGTTCTAGATCAGCCCTGCGCGGGAGCGGGCGCGTGAAAAGGAGAAGGCGCGACTGCCACCTCCGTGGCTTCCGCTCCTGGAAAGCGCGAAAGCTGAGCGTTTTGCTGAGCTGAGGCGTCCCTCCTTTCCCCAGAACAATTTTGCCTTGCATTCTAGAGGCGAATCGAAGTCACATCCCGCCGTAAACGTTGGGGAGAAAAAAATAATAAGCGATCGATCAGAGTAAACATGTATGTCCAGGCTGCCTGAGCTTCTCTCTGTACTTACCCTTCTCATAGCAGAAGAGACCCTGGAAAGAGCGACTCGGAATCATGGCCAGCAGCTTTAATGAAGAGCCGGACGGAAGCCGAGTGCGTAACAACTATTAACTTATGGGGTGAACTGAAATTCACAGTAATTGAGGTCAGAAGCATAAACACTTTTTAATTAAACCAATAATTGAATTGTCTTTTTTGTTTCTCTCCAGCTGATTTACTTAAGAAGGGCTAATACAATCCTAGGCAGCGCCCATCCGTCAATTTCCGTTTCTACAAGCTTTAATTTGAAGTGGTTAACTCCTTCCGTTCTGAGCCTCTGCCTCCAGTACCAGTTACTGGAGGACGGGGGACACAGTAAAGGATCGGAACGAGGTCACTTAGTGTTGTCTTGGTGTCTAATGAAACATTTTCTTTCCCTTTGCATATTCTAGATCACTTACGTGAAAGGAGATCTTTTTGCATGCCCCAAAACAGACTCTCTAGCCCACTGTGTGAGTGAGGATTGTCGCATGGGCGCTGGGATAGCCGTCCTCTTCAAGAAGAAGTTTGGAGGGGTGCAGGAACTGCTTAGTCAGCGTGAGTCTCCCATGGGCCACTTGGTCTGTTCTGGTTCAAGTAGCTTTTGATGTTGTTACACTGTAATTATTGAAAGTGCGTTCACGAGTGAGTTTCTGATGCAGAGCTTGTAACTCTTCTCATTAGGTTTTTCACTTTGTCATCAAACTCACTTGATAATATTGTTCCGCTTATCTGAAACTGTAATACTTGGAAGTGCTTAGTAGAGTCCCTCCTTTCCTGGGACTGCTGGAAGGCGGGATTCTTCCTCTGTCCCAGAAGTGGGTGTTCCCTGCCTCCCTAGTGATGGTAGTGGGTGACAGTCCTCTACTTAATAATACCCTACTTAATTCTTCATATAGGTGTTGAAAAATATTTTTCTTCCAGCCCCCTCTCCTCTCTGTGCTGGTGACTTTACACGGGAGGTGTGCCCGGGAGTCAGGTGAAGCTTTTGAAGCAAATTTTTCAGACTGACTTCTAGCCTCACTGAATCAAGGGTACCCATTATTTGATTCTAACCCGGGACGGAAGCAATTTCTTATTGCTTTCTGTTATTTATAAAGATGAGACCTTTTCTGGTTGAAAACTTATTAAGAATCCTTTCAGGTTTCTCATAATGTTTCCCACAGCTCTTCCACATTACAGCTTGTTATCAAATGAACATATGTTTGCAGTTTAAATAATGCTCTAGCTGGGTACGGTGGTGCAGGCCATCATCACAGCACTCTGGGAGGCTGAGGCAGGAGGATCGCAAAATAAAGCCCAGTAGGGGCAACTTCATGAGACCCTGTCCCAGAATTGAAAAAAAAAAAAAAAAAAAACCCCACAAAACAACTAAACTAAAATTGAGCTGAATATGGAGCTCAGTGTGAAGGCCTTGGGTTTGATCTCCAAAATAAATACATTTTAAAAAATAATAAAAATGGTCTGTTCTAAAACAATTTCAAGGCAGTAGATCTTAGTTTCTTAAGCGGGTGATTTGTGTATCTGAGCTGAGGGGTAAGACAGAAGGTGAGGGTGGGCCAGCCTGACAGCAGAAGCTAACAAGGCTCTTTAGGAGCAGCCGGTCGTTCCGGAGAGGAAGTAGGGGGAGGGTAATGATTTCTAGTTCTGAGGTAAAACTCAGGTCTCTAAAGATTTAAAAACCCTGATGAGAGAGATCAGTGTTTTGCTTTTCTTCTTTCCATTCTGCTATAAATAACTGTTTTTCTTAGAAAAGAAACCGGGAGAGGTGGCTGTTCTGAAGAGGGATGGGCGGTACATCTATTACCTGGTAAGAGGGGCTGGATCGTAACATGTCCCAAGGACTGGGGAACGGGTGGGCTGTGGTGCATTTGTGTTGGTCCCAGTGCCCCATTCTAGACAGGTAAGGATGTCAGAGCTTCCGGTGTCATGAGAGCTCTGGCCTACTCGGAGCCCTGGACCAGAAAGGAGCAGAGGCTGCATCCTAGCTTGGGGATTCAGGAGAATTGGGCAGCCCCCTCGGGCCTGTGCTCTACACGCTGTGAAAGCTAGTCATATGCGGTGCCCTAGAGCTCACCCATCACAAGCCCCATCGGGACGTAAGTGACTTCATGGGAAGGTGTCCTGGCAGCTTTGAGTCCCGTCCTTAGGTTGGGCATGATTTTCAGTGTTTGTTTCTTTTGGTGGTTGCGGGGCCTTCATACTAAGGAGTCACATCCTAACTGAGTTACATCCCTAGCCCACTTTTTATTTTTATTTTGAGACAGGATCCTGCTAAGTCACTGAGTTGCCCAGGCTGGGCTTGAACTTGGAGTCGTCTGGCCTCTGCCTACCAGAGTGCTGGGATTTTAGGTGTGCACCACCACACATCTCATTTTCAGTGTATTTACTTTTTAAAACTACGTTTCTCTCTGTCCTTTCCTGTAGAAACAAAAAGCAAGTGAACGTAGTTCCTGAATAGGCCTTTAGCAGGGAGCTGTCAGGTGCTGAGGCTGCCCCGTGTTGGGTATGCAGCTAGCCTCTTGTAAGTGGCCCAGACTTTGACCTTCCTTGTTAAAAGCAGTCGACAGTAGGCACAGCTTAGCCGTCTCCTTAGTTTCCATGAAAAGTAAAGTTTACAGCATGGCAGAGTCCAGAGTCATTCCCTGTCCAGATGAACTATGCTATCAAAGTGCGCTTATTCTTTCCATTATCAGGATGTGGAAGAACCTGACAGTTCTTCATTGATGTCATTTCGGGCTAATGCGAGCTGGAACCATTTCTTTGTGCTCAGATTACAAAGAAAAGGGCTTCCTACAAGCCGACCTATGAGAACTTGCAGAAGAGCTTGGAGGCCATGAAGACCCACTGTCTGCAGAATGGAGTCACCGACCTTTCCATGCCCAGGCAAGGACACCGGGGCCTCTGTGAAGGCTCAGTACCGGGGGGGTTTACTGGTCCACATTAGGACAGACAACCAAGCTTGGCAAAATCACCAGTGAGCCACTTTCCTGGTTTTAGGAGGCACCGTCATTTTTTAGCTTGAGATGTGTCTTAGTTACTTATTCTCTGCAGGGACAAAATACTTGATATCCACAAAATAAGAGAGGAAAGATTTACTTTAACTCAGCAGTTTCAGAAGTTCTCACATAGTCCGTTCATGGGGGAGCCGGCCATGGAACTGCCCAGGGCGCTGTAGACAGAAGCCAAGTGTAGGAGGAGCCAAGTCCAGGTCTGGAGAGGAAGGCAAGGCTAGAGCTTTCCCAGGAAGAAGCTGCAACATTTGTTTTTTCTTTTTCTTAGTTCAAGCTGCCAATTCCCCCCCCCCCCCCGCCACACACACACACACACACACACACAGACACACACACAGACACACACACACAGACACACACACACAGACACACACACACACAGACACACACACACACACACACACACACACACACACACACACACACACACACACACAGGCTGCCCTTCCCTTACTTTCTGGCCCATAAGTTAGTAACACCTGAAAGCTCTGCCCTGCCCCCACACCCCAGTCTCAACAGGTTGACACAGTCTTTCCAAATACACTAGACTTTTGGGGGACACTGAAGATCTAAACCATAGCATTCTGCCCCTGGCCCCCAAAAGACTCTTTATGCAAAAATCATACAGTCCTTTCTAAGAGTTCCCAAAGTCTTCACAGTTCCAGAACTTAAAAGTTCAAGTCCAAAGTCTCCTCTGAGACTCAAGGCAGATTCTTAGCTGTGAGCTCCTGTGAAAAACAGAGTTAAGTGTTTCCAACAGAATGAATGGCACAGGGTAAATATTCCAAAAGGGCAGAACAGGAGGATAGAAAGTGATCAGACCAAAACTAGTTGTTAACCCGGCAGGGTGCGGGTGAAATCCTGCAGCTCTGTGATTAGCACTTGGGGGTTAACACTGGGGAGATGTGAGCTCTAAAGGGTTGAGTGGCCCACCCCCACAGCGTTTGCTCCTGCTGCAGCCTCCATCTTCTCTCTGCGTAGGCTCCGCTCACAACCTCTGGCTTTCCTCACGGGATGTTTGATCCATGCTCCTGGCTTCTCCACATTTTCAGGTTCCCCACTGCACCTTGGGCTTCACACCTTCACACGCTGCCCTCCCAGAGACGCACTGCCTGGCCTCCAATCCTGCTTGTGAATTCTGGGTGAAGCCTCTGTTTCTGAACCCACAACTCTGTAAGCCTATAAGCCAGGACTGTGAGGATGTCACCAAGGCCTGCCGCTGTCTTGAGCAGTACCCTGACCCCTTGGACAAACACTTCAGAGGCCTTTGAGTTCTTAGATGGCTGAACTTCAGGTGGCTGGCTCTTTGGTGCAACAGGCTGCCCTCTCCGAAGTACTGTTCTCTGAGCAAGGTCTTTTACCTCTCCACCCTTGAGTTGGTAAAGGGTGGGATCCTGCTGACTTTTGAGACTCCCTCAGGGCATCTTTCCTGGTTTCCTTAGTGTCTTTTCGATGTTTATCTCTTTAACATATATATATATATATATTTTTTTTTTTTTCTCTACCTTTGCAGGTCCTTTCATTCTGGCAAAACTGCTAATTCTTTGTACTATTTTGCTCTGCCATATTTCTTGCTTTTCAACGCAGAGCTTACCAAAAGCTTCAAGCAGTACCCAGGTGACAGCCTGGACATCGGGCTACCAGATTACGTGGTCCACTGCTCTTAATCTCAGTTTTAGGCAAAGTCTCTGGACAAGGGCAAAATGCCAGCTCATTCTTTGCTAGGGAGTAGTGCATGGTTTCTAGGCCACTTGCCGATACAGTTCTCCTTCTCCTTCCAGAAGCTTCTTGAGCCTGGTCTTTCCATTCCATATTACCATCAGAATTCTGGTCTTCTGGTCTTCAGAGGTCTGACCAGCATCTCCCATTGAGCTCGGCTCAGAGCACGCCAAGGCTTCTCCAGCTGGCATCCTCAAACCTTTCTGTACTCTTACCACAAACCAGTTCCAAAAGCTTCCAAAGGACACAGGTAAAGGCATAGCAGTGACTCCAACAATTTCTTAGTTACTTATTTCTTGCTGGGACGAAATATGTGATGTCTGCAAAATGAAGGAGGAAAGATTGTTCTAGCCCAGGGTTTCCGTCCGTGGGGTAGCCGGCAAGAGCGAAGGCGGTGCAGAGGCTGGGGAGCTGCTCAGGGTACTGCAGGCAGAAGCCGAGGTCAGAGGAGAAGCTGGTATTTGGAGACTCAGGCAAGGCCGGAGCTTTCCTGGGAAGAAGCTGCAGCAGTGTTTCTTCTTCCATTGCTTAGTTCAATCTGCCAGTTGGCTCCCCACACCCAGTGGGTGCCCTTTCTTTCCTGGCCCTCAAATAAACAGCAAACATCTGAAAGCTCTGCTTGGGTGTCCCCATCCCTCACATGTTGACACAGTCTTTTGACACAGTCTTCTGGTGGCCTCCCAACATGGCCACGCTCCTGCTTCTGCCTCTCTCCCGAGTGCTGGCTTCCAGGCTTACCCTAGGACTTTCGGGTCAGTGCTGACTGTGTGTGCAGGGCCACTCCCAGCTTGAGGTTTCTTTGAGCATGATTACTACATCCCTTCTTTTACACTAGTCCTTAAAATACTTGTTGCTTGTGTGTGATAAACTTTTTTTTATGTGACAATTCTTCATGGACTCAGCTATGGTATTATGACATGAAATCTCAAGTTTTAAGGTCTTTCTCATCTCCAGGGCCCAACCAAGAGTTCCATGGGCTGCTTGAAATTCTCCCAAGGTTCTGCAGAGACCTGACCCCAGGTCGCAAGCAGCTTGGCATCTGTCCATTCCAGCCTGTCCTGTTTTCACAGGCCCTGTCCCTTGGCCCTCTTTTCCTTTGCATCTTAGCATCCCATTCTTGGAGGTATATTTTAAACATCCCATCTTGCCTTGTCCTTCATCCTTCCATAGTGTCATCAGCCGAGGGACAGCAGGACCGGGGGTGGGCGCTCCCAAGTGGTAGCTGCCTTCCACGTTGCCAGGTGGAACGTGAGATGCTTGAGGCCGGTAGAGTGGCTGGTGAGGAGGAGTGTCAGCTGTGGGGTGTAGCGCTGCCTAGCAGGTCCCTGAGGGCCTTGGCTACCTGCGGTGTGAGGCCAGGTCGCCTGCCTTCCTGCTGTGGAGGGCTGCAGCCCTGGGGAGTCAGGCAGAGTTCACCCCATCATTTCATCATAGCGGTGATCTGTTTTTCTCCAGGATTGGATGTGGCCTCGATCGTCTGCAGTGGGAACGTGTATCTGCGATAATCGAGGAAGTATTCGAAGCAACAGACATCAAAATTACGGTGTACACACTCTGAATGGATGCGCCTCGGGACGTGTCCCTGTCCTCTGATGTCACCCGGCTTGGCTCGGACTGAAGAAACTGATCCTGAAACGGACAGAGGACCGTGTTCGTGTGCAGTGCTCCGTGGCTTAGGTCAGACGGGGTGCTGTATCCCTGTGCTGGGACCAGGACTCTGGAGGAGCGCTTGCTTCCCACCTGCTGCTGTGGCCTTTTTGTGGGGGAGTCTGGCCTGAGAGGTCCGCCCTGACACCCCTGACATGTTTGCTCCAGTGTGCTGTCTGATTTGCGGGATGGCCAGTAGGGGGCAGCATCGATCCTCTGCTTTTTGAGAGGAAAATTTTCAGGATGGTGAACATTTGAGTTCCTCTGAGGACTTGCCTGTGTACTGCCTGGATGCCCCCCGCCAGACTCATCCTAGGGCAGGATATGGGTGGTTTGGTTTGTAGTTACAAAATCGAGACGCCTTCAGCAGGGACTTGGTGGTGGTAAAAGTGGAAAAATAAATCATTTCGTGGGATTCAGCGAGGTGAGGTGCTTGCATCTGGTTGGGGAGTTGGGGGACAGAGTGAGCCTGTAGCTACTCTGAAAGGTCAGATGGTGTGCTGGTAGGGGGAAAGGGGAGAACCGGCCGGAGTTATGTCGACCGCGGTGGAGGGGGCCTTGCGTGCTTTGTTGGGTCTTCCGCTTCTGCCCATCCGAAGGTCTCTGAGTATGTTAGGGTTTAATCAGAAAACAAGTGAGATAATACGTTATGTGCCCGCCATGGTGCCCAGCCCAGAGTTGGCTCCATACATTAGTGATCTCAGCAGAGTTTGCTTGAACCTTCTTGAAAGTATGAAGGGCACTTCCTCAAAGAAAATTGTTCGCTGGTTGTTGAGGTGGGGTGACAATTTTTAACCTCCCTCGAAGATTTTGCTGTGTGGTCAGCTGGGATCTCAGGCTCCCTTTAAGCTAAGAGGACACGTCCACCCTTCATGATGGGAAAGCCCAGGTCATAGATGTGGGCAGAAGCTCAGCCTTGAAGCCGCAGGAGAAAACAGGCGGCCGTGGTGCCGGGGGTTAGAACAGCCACACATGCTCCGCCTGCCCTCCCTGGTTGGCATGGAGGGCAGGGCGTGCCGGGCACGAGGAGGGCTCAGGTCAAATCTAGTCCTTGCACTTTAGACCTGGCCTTATCGCGGCTCGGCCTGCTGGGAGGCAGCCCCTGCTGCGTTTTCAGAGGTGCTGACCCTCCTCAGCTTACCATTCAGGCCTGCTGTGCGCTGCTGGGTGGGAGCAGCGCGGGGCAGGCTTGTCTGAGCTGTCAGGTGAAGGCCTTCCCTGTAGACTTGCCTCCATGCACAGAAAACTGGAAGAAAGAAAAAGACATTGGGACTGTCTACGTGAAGTTGGAAGTTGGGCTATATGCCGAGTGAAAGTGTTTTGTTCAGCTCCGTGCAGACGTGCAGTTTTTACTTTGTCCTGCTGTGGACGGGGCCCAGAGCCTTGTGCATTTTAGGCAAATGCTCCACCCTTTAGGTATAATCTTGCCCCACGTGCAAATTAATCTTAATCTTGGGTCAAGATGTTAGTTTTCCAGGCTTTCTTTACCTTTTGTCATTAAACTTTTTTTTTTTTTTTTCTGAGACGTGGTCTCATTGTGTAGTCCAGGCTAGTCCTGAATTCCTTACCTCAGGCTGGCCTCAAACTCAAGGCAATCCTCCTGCCTCAGCCTCCCGAGTGCTGGAATTACAGGCGTGCACCATCATGCCTGGCATAGGCTTCCTTTACTTTTAAACAGGTGACAGTTAAAATTTTTTCTTTTTAAGGAGAACGAGCCTTGATTCTTTTAAGACCTAGCCTCCTTCAGGATTGGCTGTATGTGGAACTGGGCTTCATGGGTTGTGATAAAGTACTCTGTCAGTGCAGGTAGTCTGGGGACAAATTCTGATGACTTACCACCCTTGGAGCCCAGAGATGCAAGGTCTAGCCTGATAAGCAGAATGGGCACATTATTCTTGGAAACCCAGTTAGAGTTTGGCAAACTCCCAGAAATTCACACTTGAAGTTCTGCCTCTGCATAGGATTCGAACAAACCTGGAAAGAACTGAGACTTCAGACATCCTCTCTTCATGCCGGGTGACCAGGCATCAAACACTCTACACCGGGTGTGTCTGGGTGCCGGGCTTCTACTTTTCACTCCTTGGAGTCAAGTAGCCAACAGCTCCTTAACTGGCACGTGGGATGTGAGTTTTTTTTTTCTTTTCTTGACATCCACTGGGTTTTTTGTTCCATCATTTGTCCTGTTGTAACAGGTTAAGACTGCAGTAACAGGTCTATGGGGAGGTTGTCTGGCCTCGTCCTGTGTTTCTCTCTCCCATAATGTGAGGACTGTTGCTCTTAGCCTAGGCCATCCCTGCATCTGGACTCACTGTCCTTGGTAATTTCCTGATTGTTCAAGTTCCCTTAAGAAATAAGGACACAGAAGTGCTGGAGGAATGGCACAGCTTTTGAAACACTTGCCTTGCAAGCACAAGGCCCTGAGTTCGATTCCCCAGTACCACATAAACCTGATCGGGTGGCACATGCCTGTGATCCCAGCACTTGGGAGGCTGAAGCAGGTAGATTGTTCTGAGTCCAAGGCCAACCTGGGCTACACCGGTGAGTTCAGGACTAGCCTGGGCTACAGAGTGAAACCCTGTTCCAAAAAAAAAAAAAAAAAAAAAAAAAGAGAGAGAAATAAATACACAAGAAAACCATGCTATTTCTTTTATTAACGTTGCTGTTTTTCTTTCTTTAAAAAACCCAAACAAACCAAAACAGCCCAATTTAACTTCAGATACTTTTGATCTCAGGCCTTGGGTCTGGGGCCTCCCCCTGAAGCAGCTCCTCGAGGCGGGCATGAGGACCCTCAGGCTCCCCCATGCACAGTGCCCTTGCACAGCTGCTTCTCCTGTTGCTCTTTGTCCTCTTTCCTCGAAACTGCACTAGAGCGAGAGAGGCACGGCCTAAGTGAATTACAGCAATGAGAAGTGTATTCTGAGTCCTTAGAGGGCGTCAGCCTATAGGCTTGGTTGGTGGCGAGTGTCCTCCAGATCCAGTGGTATCAGGAAGACGGGGTTCCCAGCAGCATATGTGTCACTGCTTCCCTTTGGAGGCAGCAGGCAAGCTTCTGTGGAAGAGAAGCAGAAAGCGTGTCACTGAGCCCTGAAACCGCGTGGTTAGGAGTGTTCTTTATGAAATAAGGTATCTGTGTCTTACCCGTCACAATCTCCTGCAGTCCCTGGTGTGTGTGTGTGTGTGTGGTAACGGCAATTGAATCCAGGACCTTTGTACCAAGCTCTGTCCCTAGCCCTTTATTTATTTATTTTTATTTTCATACAGGCTTTTAAGTCTCTTAAATTGTCCAGGCTAAGCTTGAATTTGTGATCCTCCTGCCTCAGCCTCCCAGAGCTCCCAGGATTATAGGTATGTGCTATACTCATCTTTTTTTCCTCCTCCTCCTCCTCCTCCTTCTTTCATCTCTTTCTTCTTCTTTTTAAGGCAGAGTATTGCTAAGGCATTAAGTTGCCCCGGCTGGGCTTGGACTTGGCAATCCTTCTGCTTCAGCCTCCCAGAACGCTGGAATGTCAGGCCTGCACCATTGGATCCAGCTAGCTTCATTATTCTCTTCACGTGTTGTGGTTCACACAATAAAAAAATCCCTGGAAGAGATCTGCTTTAACCCTGTTCTTCTGAGTTAAATATGTGATTAAACATTGTTCTGTTATTTTCTTTAAAAATGAAAGGTGAAGGGCCTGGGGACATAGCTCAGTGGTTAGAGTTTGCCCATCAAGCGCAAGGCTCTGGATTCGATTCCCCAGCACTACATAAGCTGGCGTGGTGCTGCACACCTGTAATCCCAGCACTCCAGAGGCTGAGGCGGAAGGATTGCCTTGAGTTTGAGGCCAGCTTGGGCTGCATAGTGAGTTCAGGGACCAGCCTGACTACAGAGTGAGATCCTGTCTCAAAAGACAAAACAAAACAATAAAAAATAAGATCCAGGACCTGGCAAATTTTATTTAACAAATGCTCATTTCTTGGGGTTATTTTAATGACGCCTGATTGTAGCTTTGGGCTTTTACATTATTACTGTGTTTCACGCTTTTAAAGCTCAGTCTGGTTTTCGACCTTTCCCTGCAGGAGTGTGAGCAACTCACAAGGAAGAGGGGAGCAGGCTGACAGGCCCAGCTGTGTGTGTCCCCTAACAAACTCGAGGCATGGGGAATGTCTAGTAGCTTTGCATTTTTAAAAATCTGATGTAGGGACAGGCCTTCTGTCATAGACCTGTAATCCAGCACACTGGAAGGCTGAGGCAGAAGAATGGTGAGTTTGAGCCTCACCTGGGCTTTCTTATGACTTAGCAGACTCTTGTCCTGGCCCCCAACCTCTACCCCGCCCCCCCCCCCCCAGAAAAAAAAAAGCTGGGGATGTAGCTCTGTGTGAAGGCCCTGGATTCTATCTTCAGCACTTAAAAACAAACATAGTTTTCCTCGAACTGGTTTGTCTTTTACTTAAATTAGTACCAGATACAATCCTTAATACAAAAGCATAATATCTTTTTAATCCTCTTTGAATGCTTAATTTAAAAAGAATCCCTCAAGAAGCAAAACAAAATCACAAAATCATCCGTGAGGAGTTGCTTGCTAGGTGTGTGGGAGAAGTGGCCCAGCGGTGGTGTCTAAGGACTTGTAGTCAAGTTGAAACGAAGCCTCCTTGTCGGTCAGTCTGTGGTGTCTCTGTTGAATTTATAATCACAGCAGCAGTGCTTACACAATCTTAAGGATTTGGATTTTTTTATGCATTTCATGGTCCTGGGGACTGGACTTAACGTTGAGCTATATCCCCAGCCCTTTTTAAAAATTTGAGTCAGGGGTCTCCCTAAATTGCTAAATTGCTCAGGCTAAGATTGAATGTGTAATCCTCTTGGCCTTTGCCTTCCAGACTGTAATGACAGGCCTGTACCACCAGACCCAGTTTAAAATACTTGCCTACCATGTGTGTGCTTGTAATCAGGAGGCTGGGGCAGGAGGATTGCTGTGAGTTTGAGGCCAGCCTGGGCTACACAGTGAGTTCAGAACCAGCCTGGGCCACACAGCGAGAGAGACCCTGTCTCAAGAATAAAATAAAGTTAGACTTTGAATTATTTGGAACCCACCCTTAGGGACCTGTCTTCATTATAGCTTCCCCTTACCCTGGGTAGTATTTTTACATGAGCAGACAATCCATCCTAGCCCAGACCCTGAATTAAACGGCTACATCTTGCTATTGCCAAGAAATAGCCAAGAGGTGTGTCTTCCCAGGGTGGCGTGGGCTCAGCCCGAGGATGGCCGGGCCCTGGGGTCTGTGCCTAATAGCAAACATCTGCCCACATCTAGCACCGGAACACTGATATATTCTCAGCGTGGCCGTGCAGCCGCATCTTCTCTTAAGGGCGTGAGGAACGAGCAGCACCAGGAATGAATCAGATTAGCATCATGGAAGCACGTTGCCTTCATGTTTTATTAATACGTGAGTGGTTGCAGGATTAAGGCCAGACGCGAGGGCGGGAGGACCTGCTGTATCTCTGGGAGATGCTGATCAGGCCCTGGCCTTGCAGACGGGCTCCGGGCGGCCGTGGCGTGCGTGGGAGCGAAGTGAGGCAGACCGAATTCAAAAGAAGAGTCTCCTTCACCCTCTTTCCTGAGAATAATTGGCCCGTTTCTGTTAAAGTCTAATTTACCCTCAGCAAGAGGCCAAATTGGCCCTAATTGTGTCCTAATTATTTGCTTAAATAGCTAATCTTTATTCTGCGTTCTCCTATCACGGCTGGGTATCTGTAAGAAGCTACTTCTGAGCAGCTGCCTCCTTCACCAACATCTCTTCCACCCTTGGAGCGGTCAGTGGACACTCGTGGAAGCCCGGACACTGCTGCAAGTCCTGTTCCTGCGTTTGGCGTTTCGGTTCTGCCCGCTCTTCCCAAGAAGGAAAGTGCGCTTGCAGTCTGCATCCCCCAGCAATTACTGAGCTCCCTCAAAGCATGACCATTTGTTTGAAAACATGAAAGCGGATCTGGCCGTGAACAAAAGCTGAATGCAAATCCCTTGGGAACGGCAGAATTACCAAAGATGAAAGAATTGCCCCACAGGCTGCGTTCCAGAAAAACCGAGGTTAATGTTGCAAATGGCTGCTGGGCCCAGTGGTGGCACAGGCCTGTCATCCCAGGGTTTTGGGACGCTGAAGCAGGAGGATCATGAGTTTGGGCCCGTCTGGGCAACTTAGTGAGACCCTGTTTCAAAAAATCAATTAAAAGGGGGTTGAGGGTATAGCTCAGAGTGAAGCCCAGGGTGAGTGCGCTGCTTATTAGCATTGAGAAGGTGTCCTGAGTAGGCCTGAGCTGTGTGGCGTGGAGGAGCACATTTAGGGGATTTCTGTACCTTTTCTGTGGCTGTTGAGTCACAGCCCTGTTCAAATCAGGTGTCCAGCTTTGCAGCCACCATTTTTTTAACTTTTTTTTTTTTTTTTTTGAGACAGGGTCTTGCTCTGCAGCCCTGGCTGGTCCTGAACTCACTATGGAGCCCAGGCTGGCCTTGGACTCTCAGCAATCCTCCTTCCTCAGCCTCTCGAGTGCTGGATGATAGGCGTACACCACCACACCCAGCTTATGTGGTGCTGGGGGATCGAACTTGGGTAGTTAGTGCTTGCTAGGCAAGCGCTTTAACCGCTGAGCCATTCCTCCAGCCCTGGTCTCTCTCTCTCTCTCTCTCTCTCTCTCTCTCTCTCTCTCTCTCTCTCTCTCTTTAAAGTTGAACTGTCTTGGACCATATATAAAATACATGATATAAAACAGTTAATGCATATCAGTATTAAAACTTAACTTTTTTTATTATAACATTAAAGAAAAAACAAGGGTAAAAACAAACCCAAAATGTGGCAGGCTGTAGTTTGGGCATGTCTGAATTAAATCTTACTAAGGGTCCCTCTGCCTCCAAGTCTTAGGGTCCCTGTCAACCATGGGTATCCCAAGCAATCTGAAAGTCAGTTTAAAATGGGAGAGTATGAGGAAAGACAAAAGGGGACTTGGGGCGGGAATTCAGAGCAAAAGGGAATTTGACATGTTCAAATTTGACATGAAGACATGTTCAAAATACGTTTTTACAACTAAAGCAAAGCAGGGAAGCCAAGCTGGAGACCAGGCAGCCCAGCATTTTAAAAGGCCAAGCCCCCCAAGTTCAAGCCCAGCCTGGGCAGCTTAGCAACTTAGTGAGACCCTGCCTTGAAATTAAAAAAAATAAAATGGGCTGGTGATGTGGCTCAGTGCAAAGGTCCTGGGTTCCATCCCCAGCACAAAACAAAAAACAACCCCCCCCCCGGCCCCCCGCAAAAAAAAAAAAAAGACATGAAGCCTCTCTAGAGGCAAGCGGCAGCGACATGGCTGTTTCTCCAGTCCCCTACCCTAGTTAGCAGCCACCAGGGCACGGGTGTCGGGGAACCAGGAACACTCACCCGTGGCCAGGCCCCGCGCCTACTTCAGGATGTCCGCCAGCTTCTCCTCGTAGTACAGGAAGTTCTCCTGAATGTCCTCCCAGGGCTCGAAGCCCTTGGCTTCGCCCTCTTCCTGCTCCACAAAATTCTGCCAGACGTACTCGAAGTCCTGGGGCTTCATGATCCGCAGCTTGCAGCCGGCCTCCCTCAGCTGGCGCAGCGCCGCCTGGATCTCCGGCTCCTCCCACATGAACAGCCGCCCGGCCAGGATGAGCAGCCGCAGGTTCCTGGCCTTGCCCAGGGCCTTGACGATGCGGTCGGCGCAGGCCGCGCAGGGGCTGGACGACATGTACCAGGTGACGCTGTACCGCAGGCCCGGGTCGAAGGCCGGCAGGACGCTGTTGAAGAAGGCCTCCTCCGCGTGCGCGGCGGCGTGCTCGTCCTCCAGGTAGCCCCGCGAGGCCTGCACCTGGCCTCCCTTGCCCTGCGCCTCCACCACGTAGCACAGGAAGGTCTTGTTGCGCCCCGAGCTGTACTCCACGTTCCGGAATTGAAACTTAAAGAAGTGGGCAGGCAGACGCTCCCTAGAGACGAGGGGAGGAAGAGAGGGACAGATGAGTGGCGTTCCTAGGAGCAGCCTAGAGCTCCATGCCCATCCCCACCCCAAGCACACTGGCCTCCTTAGAAATAGGCCTTCCCAGGGCTGGGGGAATGGCTCAGCATCTCTAGCCTAGCTAGTGCAAGGCCCCAGGTTCAATTCCCCAGCACGATATATGCTGGGCATGTACACACCTGTAATCCCGGCACTCGGGAGGCCGAGTCAGGAGGATTGCTGTGACTTTGAGGCCAGCCTGGGCTACAGAGTGAAACCTTGTCAAAAAAAAAAAAAAAAAGGGTTTCCCTGTGCCATGGCCAATGAGGCCAATGACAGGGGCAGGGTCCCAAAATGAGGGAGAGCAAACCTGAGGAAGCTGTGCTACGCAGATGCACTAGTTCCCTAATATAATCATTCATAATGTGATCATTACGTGTCACAGACACACTAATAAAAATGACATGGAAGAACACGGATGCAAAGAAAAAAAAAAGTCCCGGAGTGTTTATCTGGAAGAGAGGGGAGGATTACCACTAGGATTTGCATGCGGGGTACTTGTAAGGATGGATCTGAGGCCACCATTTCTGCTGTCACCCCAGCTTCTAAGTCCATGAAACTTTAAGTCAATGAAATTTTATACCTGCTTAGAGCCACATACAGCAGGGGTCCCCAAAACCCGGGTAATGGTAGGAGGCCTTGGAGGGAGGAGGCCGCTGGCACAGATGAGCAGCCAGCCGGAGGTGAGCAGCAGTTGAAAACCCCACCTTCTGTCAGCACGTGCCTATCAGGTTCTAAAGCGCCTGCTGATTGGCAGGAGGCAGGGCCTCAGGCCCAGCTCCCCTCCTGCCTCTGCAGGCCTTTCCAAGCTTCTCGCCAACATCCTAGCACCTACCGAGGTCCCTGGGAGAATGGTCTTCAACTAAACTGGTCCCTGGTGTCAAAAGCTTGGGGACCACAGACGTAGAGGACCCTACAAATCTCAGCACCTGGCACCCACACCAAACCAGTTAAACCAGAATATGTGGAGAGAGGTCTTCAGCACCAGTTTTTTTGTTTTTGTTTTTTTTTTCCTTCCAGATTCTCTAGGGCTGGAGGCTAGAGCATTTGCCTAGTGTGCATGAGGCCCTTGATTCAGTCCCCAGCCCTGGGGAAAAATACCCAAATCCCCTCTACCCGATTCTAGTACATGGCCAGTCCTGAGAATCAGTGTTCAGATAGCAATTTGACAAAGTTGCAGGCATGTTAAATTTCCCACTGCGGAGCAAGACAAAGATTTTGCACAGCGTTTCATGCTCATTCTCCTTGTAGCTCATGTCAGCTGCACTTTGAGCGTGAGGTCGTGTAGTACCGTGCGTTCCTACCGACTGGGTCTCAAGTCTAGCCTTCCCTTCCCGCAAAAGGCCTGTCCTTTGGGCGGTGTCCAAGACCGTATCTGTGCGCCTTGTATGTGAGCTAGGATAATTACTTTATTACCTTTTCCTATACATGGTGACTTTTGGGGCTCCCTGTGTGTTGGACTTTGTGCTCGGGTGCTTTTTCTCATCCTGTTAGTTTTACTTCAAATATGATGACACGTTAACCCCAAGCGTACAAGTTTTTGCATAATATCTTACATTTCTTGTAGGTACGATGAGTTTTGGGACACCCTGTGGCCTTAAGTCATTTCAGCATCATGAAAGACTTGGCCTCTGCCCTCCAAGTGCTTATAGTCTAGTAGCTGGATTCTAGTAGGACCACTGCTGTTTATTTATTTGTGTAATTTCTTTATTTATTTTATGCACATAAAACAGGGAGGACATCAGAAGGCTCCTCAAAGTAGGACAGTAGGGAACGCACCCTTGAGGGTGTCAGATTGAAGTGATGATGTTGGAAGATCAATGAGGTAGCCTTAAGCTGATGGGGTGTCAGTGAGGGAAAGCCTGATATTTCAAAAAGGACACACACACACACACACACACACACACACACACACAGAGACTTGGTGCTGGATAGTGTAGGTGTCCTGTGGTTTCAGGAAGTGAGAGTGGCAGGGAAAGGCCAAGGTTAGTTTTTGGTTTTTTTGAATGTTTGGTGGTAATAAGGAGGGGAGAGTAGAGGTCTATAGAGAAGGCACCCAGTTTGGAGATTGTTTTTATCCTGCTGTGTATGTGTGTGTGATTCTAAAATAGGGACGATCTGTGCAGGTGTGAAGGCCAAGAAAAACTGAGGTGGCTTTAATAGCTGGAGTAGTAATGTCAGAAGCGGGACAGGGGAGCAGGTGCCAGTTAGGGAGGCTGGTGTGTCCGTGTGTGTGTGTGTGTGTGTGTGTGTGTGTGTGTCTGTCTGTCTGTCTGTCTGTCTGGTACCGGCAAGTGAGCCCAGAGCCTTCACACATTTTACTTTTGATTTTGAGACAATTTCTCATGGAGTCGCTAGGTTGCCCAGGTTGGGCTCAAACTTGCCATCCTCCTTCCAGAATGCTGGGGTAACAGGCCTGTACCACTGGGCCTGGCTGACATGCTTCCCCTGATATAAGCCAGGAGTTAGGAGTGTAGCTCATTGGTGGAGCACTTGCCTAGCACGCGTGAGGTCTTGGATACCATGCCTAGCACCACACACACACACATAATGCATGCACATGCACACACATGCATCCACACGCTCACACACATGCACACACTCACACACATGCACATGTTTCATCTCTGTGGCCGCCCCAGGAGACGGACTCCCTGTAGCACTGCTAACTAACCCGCATTGCCTGTCTGCACCTTCTGTCTTTCCCATGAAGGCCGCCAGACCCCCCCACCCGGCTGCAGGGGGAAACCCCCGTGACCCCGGGCAGCGGCTACTTGAGGATCAGCAGCAGATGCCGCAGGGCTGAGTGTGCTTGTCCCTCCCACTGCCACTTTCTCTCTGTCCAACTTTCCACGGCTCTTGCTGTCAAGTTAACTTTCCACTATGAAGACAGATGTGTCTGAAGACTCAGCCCCAGGATCCCTTTCGGGTCCTATACTTAGCTGTCTAAGCCCCTCTGTCCCTGGCTCAAGGTGTTCATTATTTAATTAACATTTTAGCAGACAGGATCCTTGCAGCTCCCCGCCCCTTTCGGGCCGGAGTTCCACTGACCCCACCAGATCGGCCCAGCTCTGCCGGCTGCGCAGGGGCCCTTCACTTCCTCCTCCAGAGAAGTGCGGAGCTGCTTCGCCCAAACCCCTTTTGTTCTTCAAGGCCTTTGGGCAGATTTCCTTCCCCTCTCCCATTCCAATCTGCAGCCAGCTGTAGGATGGGTTCTCCAGTGGGAACCCCAGGAAGTACCCTGGCTCCTCTGCAGCTGGGGTGGGGACTTTAGCAGTGTGACCCCTCGTGTTTCACTCTGGGACCCCCTCAAGCACAGCTCCGACTGGGCCAAGTGCAGCCCAGCAGAAACTGTTTGGCGCGGCATGTAATTGGGACTGGCTTCCTGTGTCCCCCAGCCCCTCTGAATAGCTGACGTTTCCCCTCCTCCCCTTCCCCAGCAAGAGGAGGGGACCCGGAGAAACCTGAGACCTAAGGGAGAGGAAGAAAGGTCACCTCTATAAATATCTGTTTCGACCCTCTGGCCGGTGGCCCCAGGGCCTGCTCTGCCCCTCACAGGGCCTTAATTTGAAGGTGCAGAGGAAAAGCCGGGTGGTCTTGCCTCTGGGCTTGCCCAGGGGCTGAGCTCGCTTGGTTACTCTAGGGCTTCCTGGTCTTCTAGAAGGAGTAGAGAGGTCAATTTATGGTGGGGGTAGGGAGGGGCTCCCGCAGACTAACCCAGCCAGCTTCTGGAGGGGCCCGAGGAGAATGGGGTGGCAGAGGCTGGGAGCTTCCAAAGGGAGCTGGACAAGGCGACTGTCTCAGACACTTTAGTGGAATCCGAGGTCAGTCAACCCTGCAATGTGGAATGAAGCAGAGAACCCCAACTTCTCAGTCATAAAACTCCCCACCGTGGCCCCTCTTTTAAGGTGCCCCCCACTCATGGTAGCTGCAAGCGGGGCTCCTCACGCTTGCCTGCTTGCACTCAGAAGACTCTCTAAGAGGGAACCCCAAACTCTGGGCCTCCAGTTAGGGTGGGGCAGACGGTCTGCGTGACCGAGGAGGAGGAGACACGCGGATACATAGCTCATATTTTTCCCAGGTTAGCGAGTGAGATGTCCCGTTGCCTGGGTGCATGTGTCCCGGGCAGCTGCTCGCGTGGGCAGGGACCCCTGCAGCCTGCCTCCCTGGACCTGGCGGGGCTGTTGCGGGAGAGGTAGCTGCCCGGCTCCCAGGCCGCCTTTTCTCAAAGGAGCCGGCTCAGCCAGGGGGCGAAGGGCAGAGGGCGCTGTTGCCACTGAGGGCGCTCCCGGGTGGAGCCCTGCCCCAAGTCAGGCCCAAACCGGCCCCTCCTCCTCCGGAGGGAGGCGCCATCTTTCCCACGCAGCTTTGATTCTCCACTAACACCTCCATGGGGGAAGGGTGGCAAGAAAGATGTCTTTTATTTTTTTCTTCTTTTTTTCGTATTGGGAATTAAACCCAAAGCTACATATTGGAGTAATTCTTCACCTCCCTTTTTACTTTATTTATTTATTTATTTATTTATTTATTTATTTATTTTGGAGACAGGATCTTGCTAAGATTCTAAATTGATCAGGCAGAGTTCAAACTTGGGATCCTCCTGTCTCAGCCTCCTCTGAGAGTGCTGGGCTTACAGGTGTGCATCATTGCCTCCCGGTTGCCATCAGCTCTTTAGGGTACACCTCCTGGCATGCCCCAGAGGGTAGGGTGAGGGACAGTGTTGACGGTCCCTCCCTAGCGGCCTCTCTTCTCCTTGGGTCCCTCGCGTGGCCCGAGGGAGCTGGTGGCCCAAGAAGCGGCGTAGGAGACCTGCTGTGTCACCATTTTTCTCTGCCCCTTTGTTTCCGCTTCATGCAGAAACACACGCGACACAACTAGGGACCAAGACCTGTGTGCACCAGGGTGGCTCAGAAATCCAGAGACTGGGGAGACACCGCTGAGTGCCAGAGCGCCGGGTCCCCTCGCAGCAAGCCCTGGCTCCCCCAGCCTCCGGCCTCGACCCCACGCCCCATGGGGGCGTTTCTTTCCTGCCGGCATTGGATACCTGGGGACACCCAGTAGGAGCCCGGTGCTCCAGAGAGGACAGTGGAAGAAGTCCCATCCGCACTGGGGTGAACAAGCCTGTGGGGAACAGGCCATAAATGAGCAGCTCCTAGTCCCCAGCTCCTTGGGAATATGCACAGGGTTCTCTCTCTCTCTCTCTCTCTCTCTCTCTCTCTCTCTCTCTCTCTCTCTCTCTGTACTTGGGACTGGACCTCAGGGCCTTCACACTGAGCTGCATTCCCAACCTTAAAAAAAAATTTTTTTTGAGATGAGGTCTCACTAAGTCTCTAAGTTGCCCTGGTTGGGCCCGCATTTGCAATCCTCCTGCCTCAGCTTCCTAAGTGCTGGGATTATGGGCACCACATCTGGCTTTTCTGGCTAATCTTGCTGTCTTTCAGTGCTGTGCTGCTGCTAAGTGTCTCACACCCAGCTCTCTGGAAGAATTCCAGCGCTGGCTGGCTCCTGTCATGTCACTCCTCCGGCCGTGGAGCCTCCAGGCCAGCCCACGTGCAGTCACCAGTGAACGGGAACAGGAGAGGGCGGTGGATTATCCAGATCCCCCACAGCCCCGTGGTAGGCGTTGGGCCTTCTTCCAGTCCCATTGCCGTACTCCTGGTTGGGGTGCCTAGGTCCTGAGCACTGGGGTCAGCCCGTCACTGTGGGTGGGTGTCTCTCTCCGTGTTCCTCCTGGGCACCCCTCCTCTCTCCAGGCCCTTCCCTGGAAAGACGCCTGCTGAGTTCCAGATCTCAGGATGCTTCGGCCCCCTCCCACTGGCTGGGAGGGCTGCTCTGCTGACCTCTGGATTCCAGGCCGCATGCAGACAAAAGGCGAGTGTGTCCTCCTGGGTCCCAGCACCAGCATGGCTGCGCCTCTGGGCTATTTTAAGCGTGTTTACCCGAGGGGCCCAGGAGACAGATCTCCACAGCTGTCACTTGTTGCCGGGACACGCTGGGGGCTCCACCTCCCACCTGAATTGCTCGCCACCGTGCTTCTTGGAACCTGGCATCGTGATAAACCCATGGCCCTCAGGACCCTGCCAACAGGTCCCCATGGAGCTCTGTCCCAGAAACCTGGGACCCACCATGAGCAGAGGGACCACTCAGTGGCCAGGACCCTGGGGTGGGATGCCTAATACTTCCAGGAGCTTGCACCATCACTGTCTCCCCGTGCCTCAGTTTCCCCTTCTGTGAAGGGGCAATAAAGCATTTCCCTCTCTAGTGAGCTCCTTCACTTCAAAATATGTTGTAATCATGACCCCTGGGACAGAGGGCAGCTGTCACAAGATTAACCCTTCAGGCCCCCTGCCCTGAGCCCCCCTAACTCTGCCGGCTTAGCCTGATTCTGATATTGGCCCACCTCGCTGCGGACTAGGGAGACCACGATGCTGCTTGGAGTGCTGCGTGGGTGCCTGTGCGTGCGTGTGACAAGGACAGTGTGACCCAGCGCGCTCAAGGGTCGTGGAAAGGACCTCCTGTAGGTGGCCACTGGAATTGGGGCGCTGTGGCCCACTTCCCAGGCTTTCGCTGTACCTACGTGAGTCGGTGCCCTGTGGCTCCCATAAGCCTAGAATGGGATTAGTGTGGGCAAGCAGGAGTTCTTCCCCCAGGCCTGCTTGGAAATCAGACACTGAGCTGGAAGGGACCCTAGGAGGCCTCTAGTGTCACTTCCTTGAGTCTGGGGAGGCCAAGGCTGGGGAGCCACTTGGCAGGTGCCCAGTGGCAAATCCGGATGGCCCTTCAGTTTCCTGCTCCCCTGGGGGCGCTGTGCCTCCGTTCTCCTCCGTGTGGTGCCCTCTCTGCCGGCGATTAAGTCAGGAGACGAGTCCCCCTACCTGGCTGAGGACAGTGAGGCCCAGGAAGGAAATACCCCCCAACCCCCACAGTCCCTTGCTCCTTGCTTAGGGAGGGAGCAGGGGCTCCTCTGCGGGGACAGGGAAGAAGGCAGACCCCTGGCTTTATTCCTAGACGGACAGAGCACCCTGTACCCAGCCTCTTGTTCTATTCTGTGGACTTGTTACCCAAGGCTGTGACTAGGGGTGTGGGAACAGCTCCTGTCTCTGTGCTGGGACTGATTTCCTAGGGGTAGGACGGCGGGCCCTGAGGAGACTCCGTACCAACTGCTTCTCACCTTGGGAGAAAAAGGAATCTGTCTTTTCTGCCTCAGTTTCTGCTGAGAGAAACTAAAGAAAACGCTGGAAGCAAGACCTGGGTGCACAGGTCTGTCACCCTAGAGACCTGGGAGGCGGAGTCAGGAAGATCCCAGGTTCAAGCCTGGCCTGAGCAACTTAGGGACTGTGAGATCTTGTCTCAAAAATTTAGAAAGGATCAGGGATGTGGCTCAGTGTGAAGGTCCTGGGTTCCATCTTTACTATCAGAAAGAAAGAACAAGAGAAAGATAGCAAACGCTAGAGACGTACACACAGAAGACCCTCTCAAAGGCAGAATGGAGAGGTGCAGGCCGGGTGGGGGACTCCCAGTGCCCGGAGGCTGCCGGTGGTGGCCTTTTCTGGGCCTGGCCTCCATGGGGCTCACCCTACCTTCTAACCAGAGTCCAAAGTGTCTCCTAAGAAACCCAGAGAGCTTTGCTTCCGAGTCCCCGGAAGGCCCCAACGGTGGCACAGGTGTGCCCGCCCTGCCACAGGGCCCTGCTGTCACCCTGCGGAGCCAGCATTGGCCTGCTCCGCCGGCTGTCCCCACGCGGGAGCCTCACCCCTGGACGATCTCGAAGGGCGGCAGCTCGATGAGTTCCTTCAGCTTCTCGGGATTCTCTAGGTCGTCCAGGTCCTCGCCGTTCTGGGAGGCCGGTGGCTGGGCCGGAGCCGCGGCTGCCTCTTCTTTCTGGGCCATGACGGGCTCGGGCCGGGAGTTGCTGCGAGAGAGACAGGGCCTACTGAGGCTCTGGCCCGGGCCTGGCGGCACAGTCCCAAGCAGCTGTCAGCAGCTATGTGTGGCTGGGACGCGGAAAGAGGACCCGACAGGCCAGGCGTGGTGGTGCTCAGCTCTGGGGGCCTCCTGGGATTTATAAGCAGGCCCACTGCCCCTCCCCCAACCCTCATCCCTGGCTCTTTAAACCCTAGTGGTGCCAGGGTGGGGGAATGGAAACTCTGGCGTCCCTATTTATCAGCAGCAAGGACAGGAAGTTGGCAGGTGGGGAGGACTGTGCCTGCCTCACCCTCCTCCCCAGCCAGGGTGCCTCCCACTCTCCTGAGATCTAAGGGAGAGGCCCCTCCGAGAGTTGTTTTATTTGGTTTTGGGTACTGGGCTTGAACCCAGGGCCTTTGCACGGGTCTACATCCCAGCCCATTCTTAAATTTTTATTTTGATATGGGGTCTCACTAAAGTTGCTAATCTGCCCAGGCCGGGCTTGAACTTGTGATTATCCTCTTGTCTCAGCCTCCCAGAGTGCTTGGCATGACAGGCCTGCCCCACAGGACTTGGTCCTCTCTGCTGTTTTAAACCACGTGTCGAAGGAGGTGGTTGCAAAGAGACCACGGCCTCTGGGGGAAACTGAGTCCAGAAAGGGTCTCCGGAGAAGCAGGAATCACAGTGTGTGGTTTGGGGAGGAAGCGTGTGAGCCTGTGCTCACACGGGGTGGGGGCCACGTGCCTGTGTTGGTCCCTGATGTGACGGCAGGGGTGGTCCCCGAAGAGCCCACGGGGGACGGGTGTTGCTGTTTGCTGAGCACAGGGACTTTGCGATGAGCAGGCTGCCGAGTTTAGGGACTCACCCGTGACATTGGATTCAACACTCTCTACAGCCCTGGGAGGCCCAGCGTATCGTCCTGGGTTGCACATGGGGAAACTGAGGCTCACAGAAGTGCTGAGGCCTTGCCTGGGGTCAGACAGGGGCTGGGTGACTCCAGAAGGCACGCGTGCAGCCTCGGTGCCCCAGCTCCCCCCCACCCCCCGGCTGGTCCTTGTCACTTGTAACAAGAGGTTTTCGGGCACCTGCTTGATGCCTGGGGGTCGTTCGGGTCCAGGAACTGTGGCAAAGAACTAAGCAAAGTCCCTTCCACCACGGGGCCTGGAGGAGCTGGACAGAAAGCAGGAAAGGTCAAATATCCGGTCTGTTCGACGTTGGTAAGTGCTAAGGAGAAAAGGCAGAGAAGAGCAACAGAAAGTGACTAGGGGTGACATTGCGTTTTTATAGAATGGCTAAGGGAAGAGAAATCAACAATTAGGAGGTGACCTGAAGGAGGCAGGGAACATCTAGCAGGCAACTATTCCAAGGAGGGGAAACAGCAGATACAAAGGCCCTGCGACAGAGACATCCCTGTGTGCTTGAGGAGCCAGCAAGGTCACCTGTGTGGCTGGAAAGAACCAGAAGAGGCCAGGGAGAGAGAGAGAGAATATAAGTCTTCTTAGAGGCTGGGGCCCAGGGGTCTCTTCAGAGGACCTTGGCTTTTTCTCTGTGTGGCTAGGAGGCAGAGATCACATGGGCCAACATCGGAGGTGGCAGGGGCACCTTAACTGCCGGGCTGGGATTGGACGGGAGGTGGGAAAGGTTACAAGCAGGGGTCAGTTAGGAGCCTGTGGGAACGAGAGATGGAGGGGCAAAGGCCCTGAACAGAGAACGGCTGAGAGTTTCTTTCATAGCCATCAGGACGGGTGCACAGCAGGGGTCATGAGTCCCTGCATTTGGGGCACCACAGACCCTTGCGTAGGATGTCCCCTGCAGGATGCCACCGAGGAGCTGCTCTGCACGCAGCTCCCCCTGGGGCTGGCTGGTGGGGACAGGAACAGGGAGCCCCAGGAGGGCGATGCCAGGCGTAACTACCCCCCAAAGTGTCCCAGTGAGGACCATAAATTACATAGTCATGCCGCCTGGTAGACTCACCACTAAAAGCATTCTTGTCTGGAGACTTGTTTGAAGCATTTGCCCAGGGGAGCCAAGCCTGGTGAGAACACGCAAGGTGGAAACGGGAAGAGGGTTTTTTCTTTTTTTCATTTAATGACCATTTGTGGAGGGTTTCTCGAGCCAGGTGCTGTAACACACACCGAGTACGCAGAGAGGGAGAGGTAGGGCACAGGGTCTGTATGACACTCGGGGTGTTCAGCAGCCTGTCAGCCAGGTCCCACCGCGGGTCTCACACTGGGCTCCTGGGGGGAGAGTTTGTGGCCCTGTTTTGCACGTTAGTACTTAGGGTTTCAGGTGAAATGATTTGCACGAGATCAACAAGGGCTTGAGTCCAGCTCTTCAGAGGCCAGGTTCAGCACCGTGGCTGGCTAGGGCTGCCCCTAGATACCCCTAATTTGATACCTGTAAAGCGTGGGGAAGGGAAATCCCTCCTCCACTTTCCAGCTACAGGGGTACACTTGAGTCCAAGGGGGAAGGTCCCCTCCCAGGATGAATCCGTCTTGTAGCTGCTCCGGGGTGGGGGAGGGGGTGCTGGGAGGGGGAGACTTTTTCCCTAAGGTCAGGTTCTTATATTTTGGCTCTCATGTATAACCCTGGGGGAAAAATAATTCACAGTCCTGTCTCAGCCCTGAGTCACTGTGATCTTGACCAGAATCACTGGGCCTCAGTTTCCCCCCGTGACACAGGCCGAGCTAACCGCACCCCAGAGGATGAAGGTAGGCAGGCAGAGACCCCAGAACTCAGGGGACAGTGGCCAGGGCTCTCTGACTCTCTGTAGGGAGACGTGAGTGGGTGGTCCTGGGCTGGTCCTCCCGGAAGAGGCCACCCCATGCCCTCACCATACCTTTGACATTTGGGAAAGAGCCCCCCACACCCACTCTCCCGCCCACCCGTGAAAGACTTCCTTTTGCATCGTCCCCTCCCAGGCCCTCCCTCACCCGTGGAGCCCTCCCCGCCCTGAGCCTGGGCTATTTATGGCGCCTTCTGGGGACCTGCATTCCTGGCTGGCCTTTGGCTTTTGGTCCAGAGTCAGACCAGCTTCCTCACTGGCCCCGTGGCAGTGCAGCAGCTAATCTGGGGGATCAGGTGCCAGGGACCTGGCTCCTCCCCCTGCAGCTGCCACTAGGGCTGGTACACCCCTTCCCTCCCCTCCAACACATAACCCTGTTGGGAAAGGTTCTGCCCATCCCAGCCTTTTTTTTTTTTTTTTTTTTTTTTGAGACAGGGTCTCACTGTGTACTCTAGGCTGGTGCTGAACTCACTATGGAGCCCAGGCGGGCCTTGGACTCACGGCAATCCTCCTGCCTCAGCCTCCCAAGTGCTGGGATTACCGGTGTGTGCCACCACACCCAGCTTATGTGGTGCTGGGGAACTGAACTTGGGTACTTAGCGCTTGCTAGGCAAGCACTTTAACCGCTGAACCATTCTTCCAGCCTCATTTCTAAGTTTTGATTTTGAGACAAGGTCTTGCTAAGTTGCCCAGGCTAGGTTTGAACTTGGGAACCTCCTGCCTCAGCCTCCCAGAGTGCTGGGATGACAGGCCTGTGCTCCTATACCCAGCTCCTTGGTATGGTACCCATCTCACTCGTGGGGAAACTGAGGCCTAGAGGTGAAGGGACAGGCCTGAGGTGCTGCTGTTAGTGAGACATCGTTTTTAACCCTTCCCCATTGAGTCCCTGCTGCTGCTGGGACCCCCAGGCCAGCTGAGGGGACCAAGGAGGGGAGGGGCCCGGGGAGCTGGGGGGTCTTCCAAAAGAATTGCAGGCAGAGGCCCTGGGATGTGTTGCATACAGGAAATGGGGGGGCACAGACATGCCCCTGGGGGAAAGTGGGGTTCAAACCTGGCGGGAGGGAATGCTCATTGCCTTTTCTGTGGTTCCTGTCCCCTCTGCGGGTGGCTGCAGCTGGCAGGAGCTGGCCCACCATGCCACTTCTTGCCCATGTCCCATGGCAAAGCCAAGGAGTTGGGGACAGGGCCAGGCACGGCTGTTCCGGTCCTGGCCGAGGGTGGAGCTGCCCTGGCTGGTAAAGGAGCAGGGCCAGGATGAGGCTGGCGGAAACTAGGAGCCTCATCAGAGGAAAGTTTACATTCTCACCCCTGAAAGCAGATACGCCGGGGGCACACTGCGCAGGGACAGCTGGGACCCCAACAGCACGTTGCCCCAGAGACCCAGCCAAAGCATGCCTGCCCCTCGGTCACTACTGCAACAGGGTACACAAACAACAGGCCCTAGCGCCAGGCACCCCCTGGCGGGCAGGAGCCTGCCCCCCTGTGGCAACCGCTCTGTTGACATCAACACGGGGTGTCCAGGGCTTTGAGTGGCTCTGCTGGGCCAGGGGGAGGAAGCCCAGGTTCCCCCGAGTCTGAGCCTGGGGTATGTGGGCCAGCTGGGGGTTGCAGTCGTCTGGTCAGGATACAATGCTTGCCTGGCCTTGCAGGACACACTGCCCTGGGTAAATGGTGACACTTGGGACTTTAGTCCTGGTCACTGTGGTTCTCCATTCCAGTGGCCACTCCTGGCATTGCCCAGCTCCCTTGGCTTTCTCTAGCTCAAGTCTTTCAGGAAAGTGAGCAGATAAGGTGACTAATGGCATTATTTCTGACCTAGGCAGGCCCGCCTTGGAGTGTCCACAGAGCCAGCCAGCCTACCGTGAGAAATCCCGGAAGTCAGCCATTTGCATTGGAGAGGGGAATTCCTCAGAGGGAACCTGCCGGCGTGGGTGTGCGTGGCAGGGCAGGGACTTTTCTGGTGCCTCTGCGTGCAGCTAACTTCTTTGTGAGCCCAGGGGCCTCAGGACAGTTGATAATCTAACCAAGGCTCCACATAGATGTGGTGCAGACCCCAGCGTGACCAAGATGGCATCTCCTGGCTTGGACACCAGAAGGGAGGGCCCAAAGAATTGAAAAGGAGAAGGGAGAAGGGCCCTGGGAGGGAGAAAGGTGTTTAGGCAAGCCCTAGCTGAGGTTAAAAGGGAAAAGTCCAGATCTAGGGGTGCTCTGGCAAAGGCAGGCTCTGCCTGGAGTGCTGGTGAGCCGCTAGGGAGGCAGGAGCGGCCTCTCCCACTGGGGCTTCTGGGAATTCTGGGAAGGCCCTGAAGTTGTGCTCAGTGTGAGGGGCGCCCTGAGAGATGAATGGAATACCACAGAGGAGGCCTGGCTTGGGTCCGGCCTGTGGGTGCTGCTCCCCAGGCATGGAGGCCGAAGGAGATGTGGTGCGTGAGGAAACCCTTCCCGAGGCCCAGGCCAGAACTCCCCAGAAGAGCTGCCTGAGCCTGGGCCGGGGGGTCTACACTGTCCTGTGTCTCGGTGCCTGGATGCCTGTTGACCGGAGTCTTCCTCTTCCTCTGGGCCTGTCGCCTTTCCCCACGGTCTCATTTTTCCTCTTCCACAATGAGGTGAGGATAATCTAAACATCGGTGATACAGGCCCGCCGGTTCATCAGTGGCAGATGCTATTCCTGCCCCGGCTGGTCTGACTACAGGGCCACAGCTACAAACACAGCACCCTGTGGCACTTGGGGGTAACCTCAGGGTGAGCTGATCCCCTGGGTCTTGGGCACTGTGTCTCACTGGGCCACTCTCTGAGGTAGCTTTATTTTAAAAATCATTTTTGTAGAACTCGGGACCTTCTCACTGAGCTATTCCTCAGCCTCCTTTATGTTTTGATTTTTGCCCAGGCTGAGCTTAAACTCATGACCTTCCTGTCTCAGCCTCCCAGAGTGCTGAGATCACAGGCGTGTGCCACCCTGCCTGGCCTGAGCCACTCTCCCAGGAGCAATGCTCTATGGCTCTGATTCTCCATGTAACTCTGGAGAAATTTCCAAAACTAGGAAATTCTTTTCCTCCTCCTTTTTTTTCTTTAAGTTGGTCACTATCAGGGATGAAGTCAGGCTGGTGGCATTGTTTTTTTTTTTTTTAAGTATGACAATGTGTTCACTGATCTGTCCTCTCAATGAATACAGAGTGTCTGAGTCCCTGCTCAGTGCCCTGCCCTGCCCAGCCGCTGCAGATACAAAGGTGGGTGGGACCTCCTGTTTGCTCTCCCGGGGCCCAAGTGACCTGTGCCGCTGGGTGGAGCTTGCAAGCTGCAGCTGCTGGGGGAAGGGAGGCTGCAGGTCCCCCAGGCTGGGTAGGTGGGGAGGACTCAGGTCCCTTCCTAAATAATGCTGTCCCACTGCTGGCTTCTCCTGGGAGCCCCACGGGCACACCCCTAATTCAGCTCAAAGAGCCACTTCCAAGCCTGGGCTACA
Source organism: Ctenodactylus gundi (assembly GCA_004027205.1). Taxonomy (NCBI): domain Eukaryota; kingdom Metazoa; phylum Chordata; class Mammalia; order Rodentia; family Ctenodactylidae; genus Ctenodactylus; species Ctenodactylus gundi. Next base: position 50,485 of record PVKB01005021.1, on the reverse strand, counting down.
GAGTGAGAACCCGCCCCCCCCCCCCCCCCCCC